>APFE030472818.1:202012-212785 GCA_000404065.3 Pinus taeda | reverse complement strand
GTTTTTGTCTTTGTTCTAATCAGAGGGACCTGTTTAAGCAATATGCAGTGGGACCTGTTCAGAAGACTATGTTACCAGCACCAACATTAGAGGGACCTGTTCAACAAACATCAAAGGGACCTGTTAAAGACTACTATCTCAAGCTACTTCAACAAAGCTTCAACAAAGTTTCAACAGAGTTCAAAGGTTGCTTATCACCGAGGCTCCATCAACACCAAAGATTAAGGAAGCTGCACACACATAGTTCTTTTCCAGATTTCAAAGAAGCTGCACAAACATTCTTCAGATCTCAGAGGGACCTGTTGTATCCAAATTCATCTTAGAAGGGACCTGTTATGGACAACGAAGATTAGTCATATTTGAACAAGAAAGATCAGTCCTACCTATGCATGCCAACTCAACTCTTGATCAACCAATAAAGTGTAATGTATTGTTGTAATTTTTATTTTGAAAATTTAAATTCTTGGATTATTTTAGTGTTAAATGTGATGACTATGACTGCTTATGATCAATTTCAAAAACATCCCTATACCCATCACCCTTGTCATATTCCTAATTCCTATCATTTCCCAACACTCTAGCTTATCCCCATACTCCTCCTACGATTTTTTAAATCTTCTATTACACCACCCTCTAAGCCTTGTTATTAACACCTCATCAGCCATCAAACCTTACTATCAGTCCAACAGTTTCCTAATCGGCCAAGTACCAAGTCAACTCATGCAAACAACTATCTGTTATCATACTCCAGTACTCCATACATGCTTACGACGTTCTCATGATGGTATTCATACAACCCAGTACAGCTACTCCTCTGTCTTTGTAATATGAATACGCTCTGTTATTATCATTATAGTGAATTGGGTCAAGTCGGTTGTTAAAGTTCCATTTCATTCTCAGTTGTAAAAAGGGCGTTCCATACTAGTAATTCAAGCGCTGTGATTTAAAAAAAAAGGTCGAGAATAGCAAGTGCTACAAAGGGAGAATAGTAATTGGGCTCATGAGTTTCCACCTCCGCCATAATTCAAGGGCATCCATCCAGTTGCTGCCTAAGCCATTGAAGGAGCTGGCCCCGAGAACAGAGGGCGCTACTAGGTCGGTTGAGTGGAGCGAAAAACAAAGGTAACAAATCAAAAGACCCTTGTTGAATTATTAAGCATAAATGAAGAGGGTTAGAATAGGAGTTTCTTTGTCAAAATGACTAATAAAGTAGAGCCTAATACATTTGATAGTTCCTAGTATCATGATGACTGTATTCCAATTTTAAGGGAAAAACAATGGCTACCCTTCTTGGAGAATTTTAATGGGAGCAATGAAGAAGTAACTAAGCAGTTTGCCTTTACATTTAATGGAGAGAAAGCATTGATAGACAACTTCTCTTTTAGGATTTTAGAAGACACCATAGCACAATCCTTGGGGATCAGCCCAGAAGGAGAAAAATATTTCAAAGCAAAACAATTCAAGGAAAAATCATGGACCCAATTCATGTCTAGGTTGAGGGTTTCATCTGTTAACTGGAAAAAGGGTGTCCCTAGGAGCTGGTTGATGCATCCATGGGATGAATGGTGTATATCATTCAGAAATTTGTTACATGTGAGGGTCATTACAGCATAGTCTATTTATAACACATCAAACTCCTGTTGCATTTAAAAGGGCAATGCATCATTAGTTTACCCTATTTCCTCTTGCAGAGCTTGACTAAGATGTCAAAAACTATCCAAAAGCAAAAGGGTAATGAGGACAAAAGCTTGTATCATTTTGGGTTAATTAAAATTCTCATTGAATTTGAAGTGCAGAAAAGGGGAAAAACATGGAAGGAATTTCTAGTTGCCAATCAAATCAAAGATGGAGAGGATGAACAAGAACAATAAGAGCACTCAGGATTTATGCTTGACATTGATGAAGAAATCCCTGTGTGCAAGTTAAGCAACGTCCCTCCACCCAGCAGTAGTGTAAGGACGAGAAAGATGAGGCAAGAAGCTGCCTAGAAAATTGAGCAAGATAAAATTTTCACTACATATACAAGAAGATCCAGGAGAGTACAAAAGACCCAGCCACAAGAAGATCAACTAGAGTCAAATACACATGCACCAATGGACATCGAGAGCAGTGCTCATTCACAGCCTGGATCGGAAGCCGAAATGGAAGTTGAGAGCAACAACAGGCAAGGAAAAGAGTCACCACATGTAATCAAGAAACAAAGGAGGTTAGAAAAAAAAATTGAAAAGTTAAAAGAAAAACTGATGGAGGCCAACATGCTGGAGAAAGTCATCAAGAGGGAGAACGAAATGTTGAGAACTCAGAGTAAGAAAACCCAACAGAAAAATGAGAAGCTTAAGGAGAAAATCAAAGAGCTCAAGGCTGAACAAACTGACATTTGCAAGTGGGCAACCAAATGGTATACTCAAAAGAAAGCCCTCAAGGAGAAATACAAGACTTTGAAACATGAGCTCCACATTCAGAAGGATGCCCAAGCTCAGAAGAACATAGATGCATTGTTACAAGCAGCAGAGGTACAGGAAGGAACAGAGTATAGAGGCAGCACATCAGGATTAGCATGAGGACATGCTAAATCATTGAGCTTGGGGGAGATGTTGGTACCATTTCATTGCCATCTTTTTCTTCTAGAAACACCATCATTTGTCTATCTTTTTCTTCCATAGACCCATTATATCCATCGAAATTGATTAATTAATATCATTATAGTTGTTAGTTTACATTAAAGTTAATTTATGAATTTTTATGTTAAAAATTAGGAATTTTCAACAAAAAGATTACAGGATGTCATGACTTCCTGTAAATGGTTTATGATCTGACACGTGGCATGACATGCAAGCCAAAGCAATGGATAGGAATGAGATATGGAATGTACATGCATGGTGAAAAATTGATTCAGCAGCAAATCAAACACTCCTGGTTATGCAGTCAATGCTGGTCAAACCCAGCCCTTTTGGTCACAAAGGCAGTAAAAATCCATGGTTTCCCAAACCAGTTTCGTTTTGCTTTTGGAAAGCGGTTTAGATTAGAAAGGACCAAAAATCACTCTTTTGTAAAAGCAGAAACATCTGCTTAATGAATGTACATTCGATTTAAATAGGAGACAAGTAGATAAAGAATGCGTATTGTTTTGTTTCAAGGACGATTACGACTATTATCTCTATGTATTGTTCCAGAAAAAAACTCTTATATGTGATTGCAATCTTCAAAACTTAACCACAGTCACCATTTTACTCCAATAGTGTTTATGCGTTAATACTGTCGTTGCTTGAGGTTACTTCAATGTGCCATTGAAGCGTGGACGAGCCCTGCGTGGATTGGTATACTGTTAATTTCATTTACATATCGTTTTCGAATTTGAGTAGTGTGCATAGTGTTTAGTGTTATTTCCATGTCTGTGATTTTATTGATTTAATTAGAAATTCTTGCAAATGGTATTTATGGTCATAAATCGAAGATTTGATTGTTAGATCATTGAACCATATCTTGTAAAAGATTTGATCCATCGTTAGATTTTAAAGCATCTCCATAGACTCTGTTTTCATGCATTTAAAATTTAGTGTGCTTTTGACTTTTCATGAATGCTTAAGTGTTAGATAGAAAGAGATTTTGTGCATAACATCCTTGTAAGAGGATTGAAAACTCGGTCTAGAAATATGCTATATCTTTAGGACAGTTAGATAAATTAGGTGATCTGAGTGTTAAGGTGAGAGGAAACATATCTTAACCTCCTGTAAAGGAGTGCTGTAGCCTGTCACAGTAGACACTTAGTTAGGAATCCTTTTATGTCTATAGACTTTAGACACGTGCCTCTAAGTTTACCTACCTTGGTTGATAATAAATCTAGTCTAATATAGCACCCTAGATTGGCCACTACAGTCGTGGATGCGGCGTAGTGGTAAAGTCGGCCTCGTCATGACGGACTAGTCTTGTGTTCGATCCAAAGCAAGGTCGTAGCTCGTCATGCGAGTAGTTAGCCTAAACCAGGCCAAGCCCACTACCTTTTTTGGATGCCCTAATCCTTTGTGTGCTCTGTATCCTTGAATTTGCTTCTCTGTTGACTCTTTCTCCTTGAAACTGCCCTCTAGAGGAGTGGGCACAACCCCCTCTCCCCCCATCAGTTCCTCTTATGAAAACTCTGCAAGCGCAGACACAAATTCCAGTCCCTGCTCCATCCCACTGGTTGCCCATGATATTTATCCCGCCATTGACAATGCTGGCAACTTTGCTGCAGGCTCAACGTGCACTAAAGACAAAGGCATAGACCAGAATGCCTCGACGTCATGGCCAAAGGCATCCTCTACTACATGCATCCCCAAGACTTCAGAAAGAGCCAAAATAGATCTCCCCAGTCATCGAATCAACGACCAAATCCAATATATGAGGGATCATACACTCATAGGGAAGTTCTTAGGACTCTAGCATACTAAAAAGGCCTTGCAAGGATGGATCACTTTCCAATGGAAGCCTAAAGGACAAGTTACCCTGCAGCTTGGTCCCAAAGGCTTCTTCACTGCTATTTTCAACTGTCTGGAGGACATAACTTGTATATTTGAGGGAGGTCCGTACTTCTTCAACTTTGCAGGCATGTACCTTCATGACTGGATAGAGAGATTCAATCAGACAAAGAAGATTTCAACTGGGCTCCAGTATGGATTCGTATGTACTCCCTTCCCCTGGAATACTGGGACGAGGAGACTTTAAAGGACATAGGCAATGGCTTGGGGGTTTTTATCAAAGTCGCTGAGGAAACTAAACACCGAAGATACACCTCCTGTGCCAGGATCTGTGTACACATGCATCTGGCCAAAGCACTCATGGACTCAGTAAGTCTATTTCATGACGATTTTGAATGGGTTCAAACAATAAGCTACAAGCATGTTCCATTTCGTTGCAGGAAATGCCATGAACATGGCCACCTTTTCAGGGATTTCCCACTGAATCTTCAGTCTAAAGCCCCTATCATTGAGACTAGAAAAGATGTTGAGGGATTCACAAAAGTCACTAGTCGAAGAAAGCATGCCAAGAAATCTCCAGTCGCCCCAGATAATCTCAAGAAACCTGAAATACGAAACAGCTTCGAAATCCTGACCTCTCAAAATAACTTGGAGGATCACCTTTCTATCCCTCCTTCTCCAGATCCACCTCCTACTTCTCCCCCCCACCCACCCCCTTCCAAAATCTAGTCCCGCTCTCAACCTCCGATCTCACCATCATCCCCGCCTCTACTTCCTTTGATAATAAAGATCAAGATACAGCCCTTCAAACAGCCAACATGGATATAGATGTAGCTCTAGCTCTCAGTATCCATCAAAAGTCAAACAAGGAAGAATAGAACATACTGATACACATGGATGAGGAACCAGAGAGTGTAGATCTAGGAGATCTAGACATTCTCAACGTGGAAACAATGTGTTGATAGAAAGAATTCAGTGCTATACCCCCCCCGAAAAATTGAAAGTCTTGAAGTAGTTTTAGCTAGAGAAAAGCATAACAAATGTCTTGGTATTCAGGCAACCAGACCTTAGGATGGAAAAAAAATACTGAAAGAATCGAAGAAACGCGGGTTTAAAACGGATCTGCAGAGGACCATTATTATTGGAGAAATGCTAGTGGAATTTGGTAGATTCCCCAAGCTGACCAAGTTTTTCAAATCTCTTCCCCACTGTTCCTCATGAATCTCATCTCATGGAACGTGAGAGGGCTTAAGAAACCTTCAAAACACATAATGTTAAAAAACATGATCCAGCAAGATAAGGCTTCATTAGTCTATCTACAAGAAACAAAATGCAATAGCACTGCACTGGAAAAGATCCTAAATAAAGCCTGGTCTGGATGCTGCTCAGTCTCAATGGATGCTTCAGGGGCTTCAGGAGGGCTAGCAATCATGTGGAACCCTCAAGTTCTCTCCCTTCATGATTTTCACGCCTCAAACTTCTTTATTCAAACAATTTTCCACCTAATCGGGACCAATATCCATGGTCATCTCTCTAATGTGTATTTCCCACAAGATTTACAAAAAAAGTTGGATCTGCTAGACACTCTCGCAGCTCTCAACTTTGTCAGGAGCTTTCCCCTTTGGATTTGTGGTGGTGACTTCAACATCATCACAGCTTTGGAGGAAAAATCAGGAGGAAGATCGAGGCTAGAAGGACACAACATCGACTTCAAAGACTTCATCCATAGAAATCAGTTAATGGACCTATAGACTTCTAATGGTATGTATACATGGACCAATAAAAGAAGGGGACCACAGCATATAGCCTCCAGGCTGGATCGATTCCTTATGTTGGATAATTCCATTCACCTGGGTGGGGACTTTCATGCCTCTATCATGCCTCAAGTGGGCTCTGATCACTTCCCCATAATGCTACAGTGGTCGCGTTCGGGCTCTAGGTGTAATAGACCTTTTTGCTTCGAATCATTTTGGTTTTCACAACCTTAACTTCAAAGAAGTAGTTAATGATGCCGGGAAATCCTTCACTCCCCCTAAAGGAGCCAAGATGTTCCAGTTTCAACAAAAGTTAAAACACCTCAAATAAGCTCTCAAATCATGGAACCACACTCAGGTTGGTAACATTTTTGACCATCAGAAAATGCTGGAGAAGCAAATGAACACATTGCAACAGGGTATTATCCGTGATGGAAGAATGGAAGACTATGTGCAACAGGAGAAGGCCCTCTTGACCAAGATTGAAGCATGAAGGCAACAAGAAGAGACCCTGTGGCATGAAAATCCAAGATCAGATGGCTTAAGGATGGGGAGAAAAATACCAAATTTTTTCACAGGTCTACTATTCAAAGGAGAATGCATAATAACATCACCTTCATTAATAATCGGCAAGGGGAGTGTCTATAGGTGCATGAAGAAGTGGAACGGGAATTCAAAGAGTACTTTAAGGACATTCTTTGGGAACCTCCAGGTTGCAGAAATCAGGCTATTTGATCTATTACGCAACATATTCCAAAAATCATCACGGCAGACCACAACAATATGCTTCTCTAGCCTATCTCTATGCAGGAAGTGGAGGACACTAGGGCCCAACATAAGGATGGCAAAGCGCTTGGCCCCAATGGCTTCACAGCCAATTTATTTCATGCTTTCTGGGAGCATATCAAAATAGAGGTCTGGGAGCTCGTGGAAGAATTGCGATCAATGCATTGGATCCTTCCTTCCCTTAACACGACCTTCATAGTGCTAGTTCCTAAAGTGGAAGAATCCAATACACCTAATAAATATAGGCCCATCGCACTCTACAATGTAATCTATAAAATCATATCTAAAGTCCTGGCGAGCAGGCTCAAACCTCTTCTCCCTCTCCTCATTTCGCCAGAGTAGACAGGTTATGTAGAAGGGCGCCAGATTCTGGACGGTATCATTCTCTCACATGAAGTGATCCATTCACTCAAGATTCTAAAAATCCCAGGTATGATTCTCAAGTTAGATCTTTCTAAAGCTTTCGATAAACTCAGCTGGACCTATATTAATCAAATGTTATTAGCATTTGGCTTCAGTGCTACTTGGACATGTTGGCTATGAATCTTATGTCCTTCCCCTGTTTCTCCATCCTTCCTAATGGTTCTCCTTCCTCGCCCTTTCGTCCCTCCCAAGGTATTCATCAAGGCGACCCTCTCTCCCCGTTCCTTTTTGTTCTCATGGCTGAAGGACTTAGTCGCCTTCTTCATTCTGCTATCTCTTCACACTCCTTAAAGGGCATTTCTCTTCATGGTCAACCCCCCATCTCTCACCAATAGTTTGTCAATGACAATATACTTTTCAGCCGTCCGTTAGTTCAAGAGGCCTCTGCCTTCAAGTCCCTGCTCAATCTCTTCTCAGAAGCTTCTGGCACCACCATCAATACCTCCAAATCCCAGCTCTTCTTCTTCCACACTCCCACTCTCACTCAGACAAATATAGCCAGGATTTTGGGCTTCCCAATAGCTACGCTTCCTTCGAAATATCTTGGAGCTCCCCTATTTGACTCAGCCATCAAACATGCTTCTTGGAGATCCCTCCTTGACAATTTAGAAACTAGGCTCTCTTCTTGGACCTACCTGATCTGAATCAGATCCACAAAAGACTATCAAGAACCTTGACTGTATTAAGTTGAACAAATCCTTGAAAATTCCAAAAGAACGATAAAAAAATTGCCTTGAACCAGTGGCCATGACAGCCAATGTCGAACGACGAGGACCTCGGTCAAAGCGCGTTGACCGAGGCCCATGGAGACTGCGTAGGAGGTCAAAACAGCCCCTGGGAGGCCCAGATTGGGAAAAGGAGGCGATTTTGATGCACGATTAGTGCTTCGCTAGGCAAACAGGGCCAAAATGGGGGAGCCTTAAGCACTCAGTCACGTTGGGAGCCAGAGAGCTGCAGGTGGAGAAACAAAAAGCGCTAAAGGATAAAGGCGGGATCTGCGCTCTGGAAAACTGGCGGTATTGAGAGGGGTGCCCTTGAACGATAAGAGGTTTTGGAGGAGAGTAGAGCGATCCCACTCAGCGATCGATGCATGGCAGTGGAGGTGAGAGAAAAATCACCGTGATTGCGCGTTATCGGTCAAGCAAGTCAACCGCACTCAACGTGCGTATGACGTTGGATCTGGAGGAGCCCAGATCGGACGGCTGAGATTTCACCCGATAAAAAGGAGCGGAATCGACAGGGAATTAAGCCGTGATTTAAAAGGATTTGGAATCCGTTTGACTGCCACGGTGGAGAAAAAACGTATCCACAACATAACCGAAGAAATGAACCGACGAAGCATGCTTGCACCAGTTAGATGGAGACATGTGGCACTTCCCGAGCGTTCATGCTGACGCCGAATAGGGAACTCCAAGTGCAGTTGCAGAAGGTGAATCAGAGCAGGCGGGGGAGGAACCGAAAAAGAATAGGGATCGAATGGTTGAAGCCATGAATAGAGACAATAGAAGAGAGAGGATTTTTTGAGAGGAATCCGAGTGACCAAGGGAGATAGTGAATAGTGAACCCTGAGAGGAGGACTGAACAAATAGAATAGTAAAGCCAAGCAGAGGAGACAGAGGGTTGAGCTGACCACATGCAGCATCGAGCACTAGAGAGCTTGAAGATTCAAGCCTTCCCATAGAGGAATCTGTTCGGATTGAGCATCACATTCGGCTCTTTCCACTGTAGATCAAAGGTCACAGAGCTGGTAGGAATAACAAGAGTCTGTGAACTCTGAGTGGCTTGGGAAATCCAAGAACCACCCTACCTAGCAAAATCTGCTATTAGGAGAACTCATATTGAGTCCCTGTATTGTAATTTCTCTGTTGTAAGACACAATAAAACAAGGTCACCACTGAAGCTGGACCGGAGATGTAGCCCTGGAGAATAGGGTGAACTCCTTACTAAAAACTATTTGTGTCTTTGTGTTGCTTACTATATTTCTCTGCTGTCTTTCCATTTAAATGTCTATGTATTGTCAATCTGATCGATCCGTTGCTTGAATAACACAGAACACCCACCAGCACATGAGTTTGTAATACCTTTTGTTTAATAAATCTTCAACTGAGGTCACTCATAGGGTGATTATCAGATCAAGTGGTATCATAGCTTTAGGCTGTAAGGTTAGACAAGATTGTGTTGGTTTAACTGTGAATTCTCACTAGATCAAAGCTCAAATTAGGAGAAGGAGAGTTGGTGGAAACTAATCCTGAAATTGGGAGAGTCTATTCTCGGAAGACAATGTCAAAAGAAGGTTCTATAGGGCTAGACCCTCAATTCATAGAAAGTTTCATAGCTATAAAGTCCATGGTAGAAGAAATGTACAGGGACTTTAGAAAGCATAAGGATGAAGATTCATCAGGCTCGAAACAAGATAAAGAAGAAGATGAATCTCATTCCCATGACCACTCCAAAGAAAAATTGAAAGAAGAAAGCTTTCCTACACCTCCTAATAGCTCTGTGCATAATAAGAAAGCATCTTTGATTAAACTGGATGTCAAATTTGATTTTCCTATATATAATGGAGAGCTAAATGCTAAAAAGTTGGACAATTGGATTATACAAATTGATGTGTATTGCAGGGTACAAAACATAGACTCGAACAAGAGTAAGATTTAGCTAGCAAGCCTACACCTAGGAGGCACTGCCTTGGTTTGGTGGGAAGGCAGAACCCAAGCTGATATGAAAAGACATGGTAAGACCATCTCTGTCTGGAGTGAATTTGTTGCTGCAATCAAAAAGCAGTTCTATCCATTGGCCTACATGCAACAAGCCATGATGAGTTGGAAAACTCTTCGGCAGATGAAAGGGCAAAGTGTACAAGGGTATACTCAAGAATTTAGAAAGAAAGCATTGATGTTGGGTATCTCATTAGACTCACCAGAAACTCTTTTGAAGTACAGTGGTGGTCTACATAGCTACATGAGGCATACCATCCTCATGTTTAATCCCACTAGTATAGATTAAGTGTCTGTACAAGCTACTCATCTAGAAGCTAGAGGAAAGAATGGAAATCTAGAAGTTGTGGGATCATCCCAGCCCACTATAAGCAAGAGAAAGGAGAAAAGAAAGCAGAAGTGGAAAGCAAGGAAGGCTAACACTGCACAAAAAGGCAAAGTTTCATGCACTCACTGTAAAAAGGAGGGGCATGATGACGAGCATTGTTGGATTTTGCATCCAGAGCTGAGACCTAAGAAGTCCGAGGGCAAGAAGAAGAATACTGCTGCAGCTATTCAGAGAGATTTGGGGTCAAACTCGGGAGATGAAACAATCATTGCAGCCACAGGTATAAAAGGTAAGAATTCTGAAGCATCTAC
>APFE030472818.1:147798-171980 GCA_000404065.3 Pinus taeda | reverse complement strand
ATATTGTCCACTTTGGGCCTAAGCCCTCATGGATTTTCTTTTGGACTTACCCCAAAAGGCCTCATACCAATGGAGATACTTGTCCATCCTTATATACCCATGATCCTCCCCACTTCTAGTCAATGTGGGACTTTGGTCGTATACCCAACACATCTCCGTGTGAGAATTCGGGTGCGTCCACCCTTCTTATTTTCCTTTGCCTTCAGACTACAACCTTATGGAGAGGGCTATATAATATGTCAAGTGGAGGTATCTTCGTCACCTTCAGAACAATTTCTGATGTGGGTAGAGTAGGGATGATTTCAGTATGCTGGGATTTCATTGCTTCCTAATCCATAGGGGTAGACAGAACACCGACAGATTTGGCTCTGTATCTTGATGATTTTTCAAAGGAGTCTCGAATTCCTCTTTTTCTTAAGTATTTGGAGCTTTGGGGGTGACTTGCAATTTTTGGTTGAATTGATCCCATTCCTACTCCAAACTAGTGCCTTAGGCTTCTGAACTTGTCTCTGTGGCCAGAGTGTCTATTACCTATTTTTCAGCCAAATTCTTGTTGCACTCAGCCGTATTGTCTACATCCTGAACTTTCTTTGTGTATGGTGTATTCTCAGTGTTCACCTAAGAGTCATTTTGAGAGCTAGGGGTTGCACTAAAAACAGTGTTACTTGGGGTAGGCTTATCCTCAGGCTTTAATAGATGCATTAGAATGACCTGAAACCTCTCATTCCTGAATTCCTGAAATCTTTGCAAATCCTTAGGTTTCAGGTTAGCCTTTTCCCATTCAAGTGCTTTCTCCAAAGAAACTGCTCACTACAACAAATCCTCAAAGTAATTATCTTTATGATTGTATGCCTTGAGCTTTAGTCCTGTAGTGACATTGTATGCCACATTGTTTGGATCAAATTGCCTTGTAGGCAAGGTATGAAGCCCAAGGGCTTCCATTTGTGTTGATTCCTTAGTAGCATGAACAAAATTGTCCAAAGTAAAAGAGTCGCATTTGATAGGGAAAGTAGGCCATGATGACTTCTTGCCATCTTTAAGAACTTTGGTCGGGCCCTTTCCCACAGTCTAGTAGACAATCTCCCTTGTGAATAGCTTATCAGAAACATATAAGGGAAGGAGGTGTGGATCATCAATGCTACCAAAAACCCTAATGTAGGTGAAGCATTCCTCAATTGAATATTTGGCTACAGCAAGCAAGTCTGCTGTAGCTTCTTGGGAAAACCTAGGGGCTTTCTTATTGAAAATCATTTGGTGTAGGGGCAACACAATAGAATAGAATATCTTGTAGAAATTAGGTATGTAATGTGATTCCCATATTTTCTTATGATTGACATGGATTGGGTAAGGATATTGTAGGGTCCATTTCCAACCCATGGTTGGAAATTTCAGGCAAAAGTAGATAACATCCATAATATAAGCACAAAAATAGAAGGGAGGGAGGTTATCTGAAGAGGAGGCTTTCTTTTGTCGATATTTCGTAATGGAGGTGGCTAAGTTGTCAAATAGGATAGAAGGAAAATTCATGATATTGGAATTAACACAAGCATCTAGCAAGGGAATCCATTCTATTGAAAACTTAGTGTTATTTGGCAGTCCATACAGTCTACATAACATTGTTGTTTCATAATTGTAATGGTTTGCCAAAGAGGTTGTTGCATAATACCAAATTTTTCATACTTGAATTTGTTGTCTAACATTCTCCAAGTTTGAATTAACTTAAAGGGGTCTGTATTACTTTTTGCGAAGTTAGCCACAAGTGTGTTGTCGTAGATTTCCTGTGGGTGAGGCATGTGATATATAACCTTCAAGTCTTCTACCGTGAATGATCCTACAAGCTCCATCTTGAATTCTTGAACTCCATGTCTTCGATGATAAGGTTTTCGACCACCCATCTGATCATGTCTGTGTAGGGAAGGACTTTGGCTCTTGCTCCTATCTTATGAAGGAAAGAACAGGAGGCATCCTTGCACTGAGGTCCTGAAGGTTTTATTGGCCCAGTTTTTGCTCTCGCAATAGTAATTTTAGGACACTCATCCTCCAGTCTATTGTAAATTACCTCCCAAGCTGTTGCGCCTCCAACTGCATCGCAGGCTGTATCAACAAAGATAGGATCCATCTCTGTATGCTCTGTCTCAACAATGGTCTTCTTAGTTTGCTTTTGCATCACATTTCTTAAGGACATGTCTTTTTTTGTTTGCTTGAAACAGACAAGAAATATCAGCGCAGACGATTTTAAGTAGTTAAGATTGAAATCCTCTGTGAAATGACTTTGGATCGTGAGAAAGGTTATTATGGGATACTCGATTATAACTACCCATAACCTGGAGAATGATTATCCTCCCTCGGGCCACTAAACGTTTAATAACCTGTCAACTCATTTGTTTTTAATATTAAAACGTAATTATTCCTCACGCTTTACCTCCTTAATCGTAGATCATGGTCTTTAAAGGTGTACAATGTAGTGCTTATCAGATATCGAGTGAAATGCGATTGCAAAATTTCACAACATTGCATTTCACAAATCGTTAATAGTTGTCATATGGCATGTTTAAGTTTCTTGCGAATTGAGAAATGTGATTGCACAGTGATGACATCAGGTTATCACAGTGGGTGACCTTTTCGCATATCACAATTTTGTAAGGATTTATAAAATAGTGATGTGAAAAAGTGCGATATGCGATGTGAGATATAGGTTTTCTCCTTAGCTCATTTTGCAAGGTTTTGTTAAGTTTTTCTTTGGAGTTAGGGATTATTGTCCTATGCTTAAAAATTTAAAAGGGTCCCCATTTATAACTCAAATGCTAACAATTGTTAGATAAAAATGGGGGGGTTGTTTCGTAGTACAACACAATGCACCTTCTACATTTCAAGGTTTGATGAATTCCATTTTCAAACCTTTCCTTAGAAAATTTGTGTTAGTATTTTTTGATGATATACTAATCTACAACAAGTCTTGGAAGGATCATGTTCAACATGTTGATAAATTGCTCAAACTATTAGAGGAGAAACAATTATATACAAAAACCTCCAAATGTTTCTTTGGAGTACAAGAGGTGGAATATTGGGGTCATATTGTATGTCATTAAGGTGTTAAGGTAGACCCTAGCAAAATTACATCCATTAAGGAATGGGAAATCTTCACATCCATAAAGCATTTGCGAGGATTTCTGGGGTTGACAGGGTATTGTCGCAAGTTTGTTAAGAATTATGGGAGAATAGTAGCATCTCCAACAACATTACTAAAGAAAGATGTATTTTCTTGAACTCCAGAAGCAACGAAATCCTTTGAACATCTTAAAGAGGCAATGTGCCAAGCATCGATCTTAGCTACGCCAGACTTCAAGAAAACCTTTATTATGGAATGTTATGCCTCAGGAAATGGAATTGGTGTTATTTTAATGCAAGAAGAAAGACCCGTTACTTTTGAGAGTCGTCCAATCAAAGGAAAGTATTTACACAAATCTATTTATCAGAAGGAAATGTTGGCAATAATACATGCATTTAATAAATGGCGACCTTACCTAATTAGGTAAAAACAGATCATGATAGTCTTAAATACTTTTTAGAAAAAAAGTTATCTTCAGAAGAGCAACAAAAATGGGTCGCAAAGATTTTGGGTTATGACTTTGAAATCATCTACAAAAAAGGGAAGCAAAATGTTGTTGCAGATGAACTTTCAAGAAAGGATGAGGATGTGGAATCATTTCTTTGTGCCATTTCTATTATCCAACCAGATTGGATAAACGAAGCAAGGGATGAATGGAAGAATGATGAAGAAGTGTGGGAACTCATTCAAAAGTTACAGTAAGATCCCAATACATCTGATACATTCAGATTGAAAAATGATTCGTTATGGTTAAAAGATCACTTATACCTCAATAAGAATTCCCAACTCAAACAAAAGATTAATCTGGAATTTCACACTTGTCCCTTAAGAGGGCATTCAGAATTTTTAAAAACTTATCACAAGGTTAAAAAGGATTTTTTTTGGGATGGCCTTAAATCTGATATTCAAAAGTTTGTGGCAGAATGTTTGGTTTGCCAACAAAATAAAGTTGAGACAATTAAGACCCGGATCTATTACTGATCCAGGTCCAGGTGTGACGAAGGACCCTTCCAAGACCTTTTACTTTCGTGATGTGTTAGATTGAATTTTTAAAATAACATAAATGAATAAATCTAAACACTGTAAAGAAAAGGAACAAGACAATCATCAACAACCTAAACACATAAGCCGTTGATAACGGAGTTCGTCCAGGAGGGACTATGTCTCCGAGCCCCTGTGTTAAGATGGTGTAGGCTGCTGCATTAAGTGTTGTAAATAGTGATGATGTACATAAGAGATGATGTCACTATCATACAAGTAAAATTCCCTCACACAGGAGTGGCTCCAAGAGATGTTCCACCACAGATACTCTTAGGCAAAAGACTCCTATCAGTATGACACAAACTCATGCATGATGAGCATCCTGCCTACATGGCATAAAATGGATCTCAATTCAAACATTCATGACGAAAGCATGATTATCCCATCAATATACAGCAAAGGGATCTCAAAATATAACATGACAAATCATGACAATAAGTACATCACATAGATGATTTTGTGTCACATCAAGCAGGAATCATGAAAACAAGTAATAAACAAGATCCCTCATCAACATCAAACGGGGATCTGTACAACACAATGCATAGAAAAAGAAGTACATGAACACACTACATATACCTCACTACTGGGGGCCATCTGAAGAAGCGGATGTCAAACTGCTGAAGTTGTTCATGCCATTGATCTCATGGTATCAATCGCATGGAAATCGCTGCTCACACATGAATGCTGACACCTGCATTCCACTTAGAAAAGTGGCTAAATAGTAGAATGAGAAAATTAGGAATCTGAATGCACCATCAGATTTGTGGTGTTGAATAGTGCAAAATCGACTATCCAATTTTTGAATTCTGATAAAGTGAGAATCCAGGGCTCAAGGAAATTTTCAGATTCTCCCTAGATTCCTCAAAGATTCCCTCCTCCTAGTCCTTTGCAAATCGGCTGCTCAGATTAGGAAACTAACTATGCCATCAGGTTCGTGTCACTGAGAGATGTAAGATCGACATAAAATTTGTCCAATTTGGACACTGCAAAAATTTCACCCTCCTGGAAATTTCGCTCAATCATGGTTCCACTTGCATTAAAAGATTAATTAAAAATTAACTGCCTCATTTTCCGTGCCCTCTCCTGGTTCCTCCATCCTTAGGTGCACTAGGCAAACACTGGGTTTATATTATTCTTCGGGTGGAAATATCAATGAAGTTTGTTTGGTGCAGTGGTAAACATAGGCATTAGTTGAGGAGGGGTCGGGTGGTCAAACCCCACCCCTCCCTTTCTTTACACATTGCAATGAAATGTATTTGAAAATGGGGGTCGGGTCCGCATTGGGCGGCCCGTCCCATAACTCCCGCATTAAATGAACACACACATGGTCGCATTAAGGTTGGAGGACAGTCGTTTTAGGTGGTGGTACCATCGTATATATGGGTTGCATAATTCATGGTTGCGTTCTTTTTATGGGGCCGCCCACTTGGGGGCTGGCCACGTGGGCCTGGCGGGTTCAACCCTTGCCGGATCCACACAAAACATATATACTACGTATGTGGTAAGGGGTGTTTTGGGGTGTGGGCCAAGTCCACCGGAGGTGGCCCGTGCACACCCCATTCATACAATGTTTATATTATGTTGGCATGCGACAGTTGGAGGGCTTCGACCATAAAACTATATATTGTGTATTAAGGTTGCAGATAGGTCGGCGGGGGTTATGGGCCATCAGCCTTTATTTTAATAAAAATTTTGTTATGATTGGTTTTGGGGATGGAGGGGGTGGTGGCCTGCCACCATAATATATATTTTATTATTATTAATTTTTTTTAAAGAGGGGAGATTTTCAAGTCTTTAGGAAATAAGGGATATTGGGAAAATTAACGAGGCCACAATTTCGATCGATTTTGGGAGCTAGGTTTCATGCCTCGGGGTCGGTCAAATTGTAGGACACTTAAACCTGGCCCACAACCCAACTTTGACCAAAACTTTGACTGGCTCATTCTCCATTATACAAGCTCGGATTAACGAACCGTTCACACCTCCGCGATCAGGACAACGAGATCTACGCTCTTGTCCTGGGTCGAAATCATTCTAAGCACTTTGATTTTCAAGCATTCATAAGCCCTCTTTGTCCTGTGTGTCTCTAGAGCCACCTGGATCAATTACAACCTTTATCCATTCTAAGTCAATGTTGGGTGGAGGTTTCATTGGATCTTATCACAGGTTTACCCAAGTACGAAGGAAAGAGTGTCATCATGGTGGTAGTTGATAGACTTGCCAAGTATGCACACTTTTATGCATTATCTCATCCATTTAAGGCAAGTATAGTTGCTACTACATTTATGGAAACAATTCAAAATCTACATGGAAACCCAAATATTATTGTAAGTGACAGAGATCCTATTTTTGCTGGAAATTTTTGGACATAATTATTTTCTTGTCTCGGTACTCAGTTAGCTCATATATCGTCTTATCATCCTCAATCCGATGGGCAAACATAGATAGTAAACAAACATTTGGAAGGATATCTTCGTTGCTTTGTATATGATAAACAGACACAATGGGTCAAATGGTTGCCTCTAGTTGAATGGTGGTATAAAACTTCCTTCCATACTGCAACAAAAATGACCCCATTTATGGCACTTTATGGATATCATCCACTGTCCATCACATCATATTTATTAGAAAATTCTAAGGTTCAAGCAGTGGAATATCACATCGAGCATCAACAAAAAGTTCTCTAACTCTTAAAGGATAGCCTGACTTTGGCGTAGAATTGAATGAAACAACAGACATATCAACATCGCAACGAAAGAAGTTTTGATGTAGGTGTCTGAGTATTTCTACGACTACAGCCATACAAACAAATGTCCCTCAAGCAAGATAATAAGGATAGTAAATTATCACCAAAGTATTATGGTCCGTACGAGGTGTTGCAAAAGATTGGTATTATGGCATACAAATTGGAACTTCCTACATCTTCCCGAGTGCACCCAGTTTTCCATGTTTCATTGTTAAAGAAGGTTATAGGTGACAAGCTCCGAGTTCAAACAATATTGCCAGAGCTTGATGAGGAAGGAAAAATCATATTGGAACCTGAAGCAGTCACTGAAACAAGAACTCGATAGCTACGAAATCAATCAATTTCAGAGTATCTCATCAAGTGGAAGAACTTACCCAATGAAGATTCCACATAGGAGGATGAGAATTTTATACAGAAGCATCCATAACTACTCAAGTGTTGAGGACAACACTTTTTTTAAGGAGAGTGTTCTGCTCTTAACCTGCAAGATGATACCAGAATACCAAATATGCAAAGAAATATACCCAGAACATAGAACAATGAGAAATAACAACAAGTATTTAATTATTCAGAAATCAATGTTCACTTGCCTCTTCGAGGGGGCAACCTCTAATAGAGTTGAGCTCAATTACAAAATAAGACATGATGCTCCTCGAGGGGAGTCTCTATCCTTTATATAGGATTCATACATGCAATACCATGGGGCAATACCATGGTTCTTATTACTATCATCTATCTGATGCCATGACCCATTTGCAACTAACTGTGGTCCCTTCATTAAATGCAAGTCAACCATTTACAATTATTAATATGGGCTTTGTTGACTCTTTACTTAACTATAACTATGAATCGATCCTATTACATAAATAAGGGGGTTATGGTTGGACCCTAACATGCCCTCCCCCATAATAATAGCCTTGTCCTCAAGGTTGAAGCTATAGAAACTGCTGAAGGATAGTGGATGGTTCCCAGGTCACACCTTCCGAAGAGGTGTCTTTCCACTTGACAAGGACTTCCTTGATCGTGCGGCCGCGCAGGTGTCGTTCTCGTGTGTCAACCTGTTTAGGTTGGAGCCAGATTGACCCTTCTTCATCCTCTTCAGGTAGACTGGTTTGAATTCTGCAATGGTTCCCAATCACTTTCTTGAGGGATGAGACATGGAAGACTGGATGGATTTTTGCAGTGAGTGGCAAAGCTAGCTTGTAGGCGGCTTCTCCAATGTGCTGAAGTACTTTATATGGTCCTTAGCATTTTGGAGATAATTTCTGACAACCCTTGTCTTTGAGTGATATTTGCTTATATGGTTGCAGCCTCAAAAATACCTAATCCCCTTCTTGAAATTGGCGTTCTGAGCGATGTTTATTTGCCTGTTGCTTCATGTGATTTTGGGCTTGATGAAGATTCTCTCTAAGGTGGGCCAGCATGGTTGTGCGGTTCTATAGGAGTTGATCCACTGCTTGTACCTTCGAGCATTCCTTGATATAAGAAGTAGGGGAAGGAGGGAGTTGACCATAAACTGCTTCATATGGAGTCATTTTGGTGGTGGCATGATAGTTGGTATTATACCACGAGATCTAATTGTTGTGACGACTACAGAGCCCAAACTGCTAGATCTAGATGGCGGATTTGATGGATATGATAGATCTGAATGGCTGATCTGATAGATCTGAACGATGGAACTGATTGCTACTGCTGTGACAAAACCCCACCTGTGAGATCTGATCTGGCAAAGATGATGTGCGATCCAGAGATAGAGAAGGGAACTATGGTCTCCAGGAGTGTCAAGTGCTATAGATCGCAATATACATAAGGGTCTGACAGTAGTACTCAGCCCAATCTTTCAGGGCACTAACCAAGGAAGATCAACCGTAGCCTTAGCCGTACAATTCGACTACCCTATCGTACGCACGAGTAATCTCCTCAAGTGCTATTCTCGGTGTACTATAGCAACAAGACGGCAGATGGTTTATCTATGGTGAGGTTTCAAGGGAGCTAGGGGGCTTCCGATATACCCAGAGGGTACTTGGAAGACAGTCTATGCGCAGTTCTTTCTAATGCGCTACTACTCGAAGGGGTACCCACAGGGGTTACAAGGGAGTCCATCAAGCGTGACCACCTCTTGTATTTCCTGCATGCATGCCTACCCAAATCCGCAGGTTTATGTGCTCAACGACGGATCCTGTGGTTTAAAGACGCTAGAACACGTCTCTAGCCAAAAATTTTTTTGCTAAAAATTGGAGATCCCATCGGCCTTGGAAAGCACTCTGATACCACTTGTTATGCTCTTAACTTGCAAGATGGTACCAGAATACCAAATATGTGAAGAAATATACCTAGAACAATGAGAAATAACAAAAAGTATTTTATTATTCAGAAAGCAATGTTCACTTGCCTCTTCAAGGGGGCAACCTCCAATAGAGCTGAGCTCAATTACGAAATAAGACACGATGCTCCTCAAGGGGAGTCTCTATCCTTTATATAGGATTCATACATGCAATACCATGGGGCAATACCATGGCCCATTTGCAACTAATTGTGGTCCCTTCATTAAATGCGAGTCAACCACTTACAATTATTAATATGGGCTTTATTGATTCTTTACTTAACTATAACTATGACTCGATCCTATTACATAAATAAGGGGGCTAGGGTTGTACCCTAATACAGAGGGGCATGTTAGGTCCCTGTAATACTAGTGTATTCCCTTATTATTATTTTCATTGTAGTGCCTTATGGTTATTGTTGTGCTCTTACATTATTCTTGTTATGTTGGCTCTGATTATATTGTGACCCCTTAGACTCCTATATATAGAAAGGAGGTCTTTTCATTTGTATCATCCAAAAATTGTTAATTTGTGTAATGTAAAGGAGGTTGCCCCCTCGAAGTTGATTTTGAAGTTGTTTATCTATCTTTTATTCTATTTTGTGAGCTAGTTGCAAAATATTTTTCTTATAGGATGTAGATTTGATAGGAGCAAAATAACAGATTGCAAGAAAGATCCTATTGGTGGTAGAATCAAAGATCTCGCTCCAAATGTATTGATTGAAGGGGTCAATTTTATGAAGTCATAAGCATTGTTACTTACATAACAACCTATACCACCAAAAGCCCTTTGGGAGAATTTCATTTTCCAAGTTGACCAAAGAATGAACCTGTAAAGGTGAGGGACCCTAGGTTCGTCATGTTCCCAATTTTAAACTAAAAGAATAAGATCAATATCACTCAGGACCCAACTTAAAATAGGACCTTTACACCATGGAAAACCACAACAATTCCATAAGAGGGTCTGGAGTGATGCTAGTCCCTATTTATCACTCGTATTTGGGACTCTATCTCTAAAAATAGCTTTCCTATTCCTAATGATTTCCCATTTCCCTTCTTTTCTTGCCTCCTTGATCTTTTGGACTTCTTTCCTAAGTTCAACTTGGTCTTTTGGAATGAGATCTTCATTTACAAAGATTCTTGTTCCTTTTAGGCTTGGGGATTTCCTTAGTATATCTAATTTATGGTCATTACAACTGACCTTGACACATATTAGTCTGTGTTTATGCTCAAGTATCTTTCCTACCCTTATTTCTTTTGTGAGATAAGTTGTTTGAATTTGAGATTTTGTTTTTAATTGTTCTTTACTATTTCTAATGTGCCTTCATTGTTTTATTCTTCTATACCAAAATTTATAAGGTGTAAGGCTCTTTTGTGGCGGTCATGGTCGAGTAAAATTGGTTTATTAATTTCCTCTTTTATGGGTTTTAATATCTAATTTATTCTCTTTGCTATTTAGGGCTAAGTAATTATGTAGTTGTTCTTTTAGATTTGTAATCTTGCTTTTCAGGGTGTCATTTTCTTTAACCATTGATTATTTACTATGTTCTATTTCTTGAATCCTACCTTTCATTCCTTGCAATTCAGTCTCAAGTATGATTATTTTATTTTCTACCAATTTGTGATTGTTGTCAAACATTGTAGTTAATTCTAGTTTAAAACGGTTTTATCTTTCTTCTCTTCGTCTTTCTAAAGATTCAATGTACTCCTAAAGACTCTCTAGGGTAATTTTACTTAGTCTCTCTTTGCTAGAGGGGGGCTTAGAAATGTAAGGGGAAGTACTCATAGTGTAAATAAGGGAAACTTAACAAGAGGAGGGTAAGAGGGAACATATGCACCTATCAGAGTTGTATTGAGTGTCGCAGAACCAATAGTAATGTATCCACAATCGAGTTGTATCCACACCAGTGAAACCACACCTTACAGGTATTGTACCAAATCACTGCATCGCGGATGAATAGACATGTGTTTGCACTGCAGAGATGAATCAAATTACCACAGAGCGAAGATGATAATTTGAGCCGCAAAAGTTGTTAGAGTAGGTGATAATCCAAAGGTCGTAGTCACACTATTCAAATCGTCGCAGACTTGTGATATAAAATCACAGAGCCAAGTATAATAAATCACGGCAAGATTAATAAGAGCCATGTGTGTCAATATCAGATGGCCATCACAGACCCAGATAGAGAAATAAATTCGAGCTTATGATAAGGATTTGAATTGATGACCACAGAAGTGTGGATAAACCTGAAAATTGCATTGGAGAAGTATATATCTGTAAAACCAAAGACTACAGTGGGAGAAATAGAGAAACCCTAGTGAAATATTAAAAGAAATGTTCCTCCAAAAGTATCTTTTATTTTTTTAATTTTCTTTAAATTTTAAAAATTTCAATGTAATTTGATCATTAGAGAAAAATAAGATGGGTAAAACCATGGGTTGTGAAAACCTTGAGCTCCAAACTTCTATCCATAAATTTACTATTTTATCTCAATTTTTATTAAAATTATTAATTATTATTTTATTTTTTTAATATTTTATAATATTTTTATTTTATTTTTATTTTTATATTTGTATGTAATTTGATCATAGAAAAGAATTACCATGGGAAAACCCATAGGTAACCTGTAAATTTACTATTTTATCCTAATTATTTAATTATTAATTGTTAATTTTTTTATCCTAATTTTTTAATTATTATTGTTAATTTATTTTTAATTTATATTGTAAACAAAAATTAATGTAATTTGACCCAAGAAAAATATTTTCATATAACATAAAATATGTATACTTATGAGCTTGACATTAAAAATATTCATATATTTAACTTTTTTGCACATCTACTAGGCTCTAAAGCCTCCTACAATTAATTAAATATTTTAACCATACAATTTTGAGTATTAAATATATATTTTACTTTCTCATATATAATGTATGAGATGTTATCAAGAAAAATGCATGAGATGTTATCATGAAAGTAAATAATATTATATTATATTAAAAATAAATAAATAAATATATATATTAAACAATTTTAAAAATATATGAGTAATAAATTAAGAAAAATTTATAAACTTAGAGTAGAAAAAATGCAAACGGATTTTAAAATCAATTTAAATTTATATTAGTTATCCAAATTTATAGAATATCAAATTAAATTAACCAATACACTTTTAACCCAGAAGTAATTTTTTTAGTATTAAGTTTTAAGATTCTTTATAAATATAATTCATATTTATTCTAAACATTTATAGTATGTGATTTATTACTAAGCCTAGAGGTTTATTTTACAACCTAGTATGATGTGTAATGTCTGTCTTCATCAAAGTTGAAATTTTGCAATATAAGCCAAAATAAAAAAATCTATAAATTTTTTTTAAATAACTAATACAAAACATTTAAATAATATTGGCTCTTAAAAAATTTATATAAATAAGAAATTGGATCCCTCTTGAATTCATGTTCAATCTGTTATTTAAGATAAATCCAATTTTGACGATAATAATGTTTCACATTAACATTAATAATAAATTTATGCATAATAATAATTTAAAATGTATGTTTTAAATTAATTTAAAAAGTTAATAGAATTTTAATAATTTTTATGATGATTATTTTTTAAGGTATTTAATTTATTTTTTTTTAATTATTATACGTGTAAATGATTTTATATAAGGTATTTCCTATAAACATTAACATTAATAATAAATTAAATTGCATACTCATTAGTTAAAAATGTATGGTTTTAAATTGATTTAAAAAGTAAATAGAAATTTAATAATTTTATGATATTTTTTTTAAGGTATTTAATTTAATTTTTTAATTAATAATTTATATGTGTAAATGATTTTTAATATAGGTATTGTCTAATTTAGAATGAAATAGTCATTTTAATTGGAATTTATGGTACATTTTTTAAACAAAAAAATTATGATTTTTTGTTATTTAAAATATATTTTTGAATGCTTAAATGAATTAACACTCTGAAAAATACCTAGGGCATTCCAATTATATAGATTAAACACTTAACCTCAAGCTTTTATAAATATCTCTAAAATTTTAATCAAAATTAACTTTTAAAAAATGTCCTAAAATGAGTCTCTATAAATTAAACTACACTTTTAATAAATATTTAAATAGTTTAATAGTTTAGATTCACCTTTATTTATAAGAATAGAGAGTTACACACAAATCTTTTTTATACAAACTAAACAAATATTTTTTTCATGTGGAAATTGATGTCTTAATAAATCATGATCTCTTTTTAAAAAAAATGAAAAGTTAAAATGAATTTAATTTAATTTTAATTTTAATATATATCAAATTAATATTAAAAATAATTTATTGTAAATAAATATTAAAATTTTATTTATATTTAATATATCAAAATTTTTTTTTAAAATATTAGATACTTTGAACATGGAAAAATTCAAAATTACTTTCATATAATAGATTGTAAAATACATACATAAAGACAATAGGGAAAGTTATGCAGATATACTATGAGCTAGCTCTTGGATAATCTATTTAGCTAGGGGTTTGTGAAGCTGGAAGCATTTATTTTGAAGGTTCACAGAAAAAGAACCCAATACATCAAGTTGATGAAGAAGCAATCTGTCCTATAAGTTATCTGTAGCCTTGTGAACATTAAAATAATTTCTTTCTTTCTACATTAAAATGCCATTAAATTATATTAATATACACTTATTTTAATTTAAACAAACAATTTTTTAAATATAACTTTTATTTTTATTTTTATTTTTTCTCTGCAAATGCTAAATTTATTAACTATAAGGAAAAATATTTTTACATAGAGTTGAGGCCTCAGAAAACATAGTTTGAGAGCGCTCAAAACAACAGAACTGCCCACTTACAAACAGAAGCTGGGGAGACCAGTTACAAAGAGCAAGAAACCAGATGAAAGACACTGAGAGTGACATGTTTAGCTGAGAAGGAGAACTGAGCCATAGAAACACAAAATCAGTGCAAACCAGCATTAAGTGTATCACCAATTCAACAAGTCAAGGGTGCTGAAGCCTGACTGGGAGCTAGAATGCCTGTAGGTGATTATCTGAACAGTAGCTGAAACAAAAAAGAAAGAGGCAGTCCCAGGTGGCGCTACCCTTCCTTAGCTTTTCCATGATTCTTCTCCTCAGCCAAACCTGCACCGCTGATCCTCAGACTCTCATTGCTGTCCAAATCGCTAACAGAGATGGCCATGGAATGGCTTGCTTCACCTTGAGTCCCTTCATCAACAGCAGGTTCTGTATCTTCAAGGGGAGGAGTATTTTTAAGAAATTCCCCCTGACCAGACTTCTCACTTTTCCAATTCTCCGGGCTATCTTTGTCCATGGAGTGCTCACTGCTTTGGGAAGGATCAGGAGCAATGCAAGCCAGAGGGGAGACCTGATTATCCTCTTCCGAAAGAATAATGGTGATGTGAGCAGTTATAAGAGGCCTGTTCAAATTACTTTGAAATTTAAAGTGCATGGTTTGGAAGGCACTCTTCGGAGTAGGCTTGCGCCCCGAGTTCAAATGTGGCACAACCTCGTGGATGGGGGGAGGATTGTTGGGCCCCAGTGCAGGTTCCACAGAATGACCGGCCGAGGAATGCAAGCCACTGTCACGACGCTTCCCAGAACGATGTCTTTTGCCCAAATGAACCATAATGACAGACATGTGGTAGGGCGCAGAGAGATTATATACACCAGAGACTGCAGAACAGAGTCGGTTGAAACAATGGGGATGCCAGACATAATGCACATAACACACCCAGACGCCGGCACAATACATCCAATGCGTAAATCCAGAACAGGGGAGAGCTTACCCTTGGGAAAGTTGGCCTGGGGCTCTCGGCAGTGAACCAGAATCAGCCTGTCACTATCTACCTCGACTAACCAGGTTCCGTTGCCGAGAGACTGAGCATAAGGCGTGATGAAAACACTGAGGATCAACATGATTATAACAGTGGGAATGTTGCGTCGAACAACGCGAGCCATTAATGCAAATCTGCTACTCGATCCAGCCTTAAAACCTTCCTCCCACTTGCACAAGGTAAAGTCATGGGAAGCCACGCTGCTCTGCAGCTGGCAGTACCAGGGTTTAATTCGCTGCATGATGTGCATTAAGAGTGATGGTGCCACCCGCATCCGGCGATAACTTTTTTTTATTAAATACAATATATATGATAATTTTGTATATAATATTATTATTAAAAAAAAAAAATTCTAATTTATTATAAATAAATTTTTTTTTTTGGGTGAAAAAAAAATCTTCGTAACTTGCATTCAGTGTTGCATTCAAGTTCAGTTTGGAAGTATAAGCTACACAAATAAATCCTAATAAAATCATAATCTTATTTATATTATTAATAATATTATAATTTTTCAATGTTAAAATAAAAATTATAATTACTTATATGAAAACGAATATTTATAAGTTTCGTTAATGTTAAAATTATAATATTTCAATGTTACATCATAAAATTTTTTTTTATTTAATAATTTATTATTAAAATAATTAAGTTTTATTCAAAAATTAATAATTATATTTTAATTAGACGATATATTTTACAGTTGGATTTTCTCACATATCGGGTAGAGATTTTCTTTTTAGAAATGGTTATTGTAAGGTAACGTGGTTGCCTCTCCAGAGTGTTTGATGTAGAAATATGAATCTTCAACTTGGTGTGATAATGAATGATTTAAATAAATTGTTTAGTGGGGTCCACATATAGATGTTAGTTTGTATAATTTATTATTTTTTAATGTTAATTTTTATGATTTTTTTAATTATTATTATTTAATTTTAAGGTTATAAATGAAGTGAGACATTGAATTGGTATATGAGACTTTCTTGTTTGTGGGACAAGAAATCAATTTTAAGATCATAGCCAATTGAGACATTAAATTGGTATATGAGACCCCCTTGTCAGCGAAGCCAGACACGAAATTGGTGTATGAGACCCCTTGTGAGCTAAGCCAGACATTAAATTGGTATATGAGACCCCCTTGTCAGCTAAGCCAGACACTAAATTGGTATATGAGACCCCCTTGTCAACTAGCCCAGATACTAAATTGGTATATGAGACCCCCTTGTCAACTAACCCAGACACTAAATTGGTATATGAGACCCCTGGTATATGAGACCCCCTTGTCAGCCAAATCAGACACTAAATTGGTATATGAGACCTCCTTGTCATCTAAGCCAGACACTAAATTGGTATATGAGACCCCCTTGTTAGCTAAGCCAGACACTAAATTGGTATATGAGACCCCCTTGTCAACGAAACTAGACACTAAATTGGTATATGAAGCCAGACACTAAATTGGTATATGAGACCCCCTTGTTTGTGGGACAAGAGACTTGTGCAATGATTTGACTGCTAAGTCTATGAAGGCATACATACTCTACCCCCTCTGGTTTTGAACCTGTGACCTCTTAGGAGGAAACACATGCTCTTAACCAATAGGCCCACTCAAGTTGTATTGGTTAAATAATTGGCACATATTTAACTAGTGTTATATGGTAACTAGTCGCTGCCACTTAATTTTAATATAGCTAAAATAGATGGAAAGAGCACATTAATAATAAATAATTAGATGTTCAAGCATGGTCGATAAGAAAAATAAGCATGTTGTGAGGGTACATGGTCATCCATAATTAAATCTTGGTTGAAAGTTGTAGACAAAAAATATGCAAGTCAATATGTCCAGGCAAATATACACCTAATAAACAACTATGCACGTTGTCAAATGTTAGATGGTTGTCCGAAAGAAAAATATGCTAGTTGTGAAGGATTAATAAAATGTGTAGATTAACCTAACAATTAAATCTATGGTTGCAAACATTGCCATTTATGTTAACATGGTTTGGATTTCATTAGTAGTATAATTGTATCCGTTCCATTGGAGGAGATAGTTTACATAATTCTCTTTTTTATAATATTCATCTTAATATTTTAAAATACTTTTGTATGTATTTATTTTATATCTAAAAACATATCTAATGTACTATTTTTTTAATAAAATTTGAATAAAGTTAATAGGATATTTGTGGCAACCATTTTGATATTATATGAATGAGGTTCACTATGTTAACTAAATTCAATTTTAACATATAATTATGTGTATGCTAATGTGTATTAAACATGGTCCCACTACAAATTATTTACATGGAATTTAAATAAATGTTCATATAATTTTCTATAATATTAAAAGCTATAAAAGTATAAACTTTCAGTATTAAATGTTATTAAAAAGTTTTGTTATATATATGATTAAATGATTAATGATTAAGATTAACTTCACCTTAGATCATGGAATAAAAATTTTATTCATCAAATAATGATTTTTAATAAACTTTATTATGTGTTCAATAAAAACTTTAAAAACGGAGTATGGGATGTAAAAAAAAAAAATACCTTAAATCCATTTATTGTGAAAAGCTAAAATTAAATTTTTTAATTATTAAAATTATGATTTTTTTATTGAAAGATTGTGGTATTGTATATGGAAAATAAATTCATTTAGGATTAAAGCAAAACTCTCCATTTACCTTCTACTCGTCCTGAACTTTTTCGTAGGTAAGTTTTTAGTTGTTATTTTCAACGTATGGGTCCAATAAAATGCTATATTTATGGGAAAGTTCAATTCATGGTAAATCCTAGTTGTAAAAATTTGTATATATTTTTTTTATAAAAAAATTTTTGTAATGTATTGTAATAATGTTACTAATTATAATTATTTTATATTAAATTATATATTATGTTGGTAGTTTAATTTACCCAAAAAACAACATATTGTAAACTTAATATAATTGTTCATATTATTATTTCAATACTATTAAAAAAATAAAATAGTATTAAAAATTATTTTTAATAGGAAAAACTGGTAAATACAATATAAAATAAATAATAATTAACATCAATTCACAACCTATTAAATACAACATAAAACTATATGCTACAAAATCATTATTAATAAATCATGCTTAGAATACTAAAGAGAGAACATCTAAACATTTAGTAGAACTATGAGATAAAAAGGCAAAAAGCCCGCATTATTAAAAAAAAATAGTGTAAATGACAATATGAAAAAGTTGAAATGTTATTAAAAAAAATAATGTAGACAACGATATGAAAAATTGAAATATTTATTCTGGGGTAAAAGGCTCATGTTAGCACCAATGTTGTAGAACCATAATTACACATGGTACAAAGGCATTAAAGACGATAACTATAGAGATTTTTTTTAAGACCAATAGTTATCACAAAATGTAATAGAATACTATTTTATTAATTGACTACAAAGTATATCATCATTTTATCAAGGGTACAAGTATATCATCATTCTATCAAGGGTTCATTAAACGGGACAATTAACAATAAAATGTTAAACTAAATAGCCAATTAAATTGAAGATAAATTAATGAAATTATTTTTTAAAAATAATAAATTCTAATGTATAATGTTTAATTATAGAAATTCTGTAACTTTTTTGGTCAAATCTAAGTTAATAAGGGTTTGACCAAAAACTCATTACAATATCCATTGCTTGCGATAAAGATAATAATAAGGTAAATGATCTTAAATATGCTTTGTTTTCATTTAATAAAGTTGAATTAGCCATTATCTTATTTGGAAAAATATTTGATAATAACTTAATCATAAGTAAATCAAATTAAATAATTATAAAGAAATCAAATTAGATTAAGTCTGTGCATATTTTTAAATGATTATCTTCAAACTTTTATAAAGTTATTTTAATATGAGGTATTTCATTGAAATTAAATTATAAAGTAATTTTAATATGATCCATTGAAATTAAATTAGATTAGATTAAAGCCAAATTTAATTCTAAATGATTCATATTCCCATTTTAATAGGGTCATTTTAATATGATATATCTCATTGCTTGATTCCTTAAGACATGCAAAGAGATAGATCCTCTTTCTTTCATTTAAATGTAATACATCATTTTGCAAGAACTCAGAATACATCACCGCAGTAAATGTAATGACAATGGTTTTATTTATTTGTAACAATATCATTGATTTATAATAATATGTCTATTTATATATGGGTTATGATTAATTTATTGATATATATATTAAGAATAATATTTTTAATATTAAAGTTGAAAAAAATATTAATATTTTTATATTAAAATTATTTGGTTAATATTACGATAAACAAATTCATATATTGAAATATGTAATTTTTACTTATTTATATTATGCACTATATATTTATATGTGATACTACTCATTACATTGTGTTCTAATGAGTTAGGAGATCAATGTACATACAAACAATTATGTATGTGTATTTCTTGATTTATTACTCCATTCCAGGCTGTCATGAGAAATGGACATGATAGAGAAAGTAAGAGGTTATGTCATGAGTTCATTTATAGTTGAGGCGTGTATACATAAGTTTAATGGCTATGTGTAAGAGGTGGATGTGTTTATGCATATGAATCTAATCATGTGGATGGTGATATGATTAAGAGGATCTCTCAATCAACTTCATTTTAAGTGTGATTTTTTTTAGGATTGGTTCCTAAAGTGGTTAAGATCCTTATGTTTAAGTATAAGTTGATTAAGTGACTAAGAAATTATCTATTAACTTGTTTATTTGCTTAGAAAGTAGTTATATCTACTTGATGTGGGAATTCATGAAGTGAATACACTAAAAAGTTATGTTAAAGATATTATCTATCACTACTTTTCATAACATGGTATCAAAGTAGGTATGGGCTTGAATCTCTTTCCAATGGACCCAAACTTGTTATAGATCCATTTGGGCACATCAAATCCCAACATTCAAATTAGTGTTTTAGGGCTCATCAAACCCTAAATTCAGTTGTTTCATGCCCTAAACAAGTCAACCCTTTGAATTCCTCCTTCCCAGACAGTTTCATGACTTGAAGACATCCAGAAATTGCCTCAAGGGGACCAGCACAGGTAAGCCCTTATGAAGGTGTGTTGTAGAGTAGTTGAGTCCACTGCCAGGGTGCTCTGCAGAGCACTTAAGCTTCCTTTCACCTGCGTTGGGTGAGAATGAGCGAAATTCACATAGTGTTTGGGGAATATTCTTATCTTTTGGAGTCATCTAGAAGTTTCCCTGTCTTATCAACTCCTATGAGCTTGAAAATGGATGAGGAATGAGTTAAGGAGCATCCTATCCTCTCATATCTTCCTCCATGGAACTAATTCTAAGTATGGAAGGCCATTCATTGTCACCATTAATGAAAAAACCTCCTTCATCTTCCTATAAATTGACCACTCATCTAAGTGATCAAGAGCTGGATTATGTTGAATTGTAAGGAGATAATGCTGCTATGAGACTTGACTTTGGAGCAAATGATGTGATGCCACAAGCTTGTCTTGCTTTTGATGTGATGTGGATGGGATCTAAGCTGGAGGAATGACTTTGAATCAGACACTGATGGTTTTAATTCCTTCTTCTATCTAATAAAGTGTTTGAACCTTTTCCCATATGTTGTGTTCTTTCATAATTCTTATATGTATGAGTTTCTTCTGATTCCTTTCATTTATATTCAATGGATCATATGCTTTGATAAGTTTTTGTCTTTTGTTGTGTTTACAGGGTACTTCTGAAGCGGATTAAGTACGAGAAGGAGCGATGGAATCGATACAAGGGAGATGAGAGGAAAGCGGAACTATATCCTCTCTTCTTATCTATTGCTTGTAGGGAAAATTTAAAACACTTTAAACTATTGTTCTAGGCACAACTACTTGTCTAGTTAATTAGTGTTTATCCGTTGATGCTAAATTCTCCAAAACAAATTGGCGATTTTCCTAGGGAAGAATCCTCTTTCCTAGTAGCTTATCCACCTCCTAAGACATCCTTGTAGACTTTATTTGTGTTCATCGATTGTAATTCAGCTATTTACATTGAAAAATTGGTCAAAACTGTGTCAAATTGCCTCTTGAAATGGCTTACTGTCACCAACGTAGGCTTGTGAGGGACACAATGCACTGCAGAGCATCCCTGGCTTAGGGATAGTGCTCTGAAGCACACTATCTCCCACTCTGGGCTGTGTTGATCCTCCTAGGATCAGTTTCCCACCTTTGGAAAGAGTTTTTTGCCAAATTTTTTTCGTTTGATTGTTTGCTGACTGATCAATGAATGTTATGTCTCAGAAAAAGAGTTTTTATCTCCTTGTCTAGCCCAACTTTGATAGGATTGATTAATGTCTCTTCATGTTTTCTTTGTCATTATTGATCAACAATCAAAGTTAGGATATAATTGATTAATCTTCATTCGAAATAAAGTGTCATAAAGTCTTCTCTTCCTTCAAATTTGAACTGTCGTAAAAGTTTTCGTTCATATGAAAGATTGATTGATTGTATGTGCATATTTCCTTTTTGTTCATATTCACATTAAGGGAATAAAAAAGAAATACATGCATGTTGCATTGAAAAATTTTGTGTGTGCTGATAGGAATAGTGTAGGGAAATTGCATTTAGATTGTGCTCTTTTCTCTTTGATCAAAAGAAATCTGATTTCTCTATCCCTAAGTAGCTAGGATTTTCATTGCTAAATTGAATGGAAAGAATGCTTATCATGATAGTTTCATTCCTAGGAATCTAAGAATACATCACATTGTGAACTTGAAAGGTAAACTCCTAAGCAAGATCAACTTAAAATAAACATCAATTTACCTAATGGAGCATTGTCATTAACGAGAACATTTAGTGGTTCTAGGCTAGAGACGTGTTCCGACGTCGTAAAACAAAGCAGTTGTTGCTAACTTGTCTGCAATACATCCTGAGTGTGATACCTCATTCCACGTACATAAGTATATCGTAGCTCGTCCACGTATCTTCGGGTATATAGGGCGGTGTTACAGTACATAAAGTATATGGGAATGCTCTCACTGTGCGGTTTTGCATTAGATAGCGCTTATACGAATTGGGCCTCCACATACTTTCAGGTATATATGGGAGGACAACACTAGGTTGCTATCCATCCTTAGGTAACTAAGTCAACCGCCTTGTAAACTATGATACACCGAACACAACATTCGGGGAGATTTCCTTCTCGTACTTTTTGGTTCGCCAGGAGGTATTCTGTAGTTCACAGTTGTTTGGTAAACCTTTTGCCTAGATTATCCGTCTTTTGTTTTGTTATGTTACTTTTATTAAAATAAATTTAATTGACCTCGAATAACATCCTCCATGCTCACTCCTTATTTGATCTTAGGTTGAAACATATGGTGACAAATCCAGAGTCCACCGATCAAGGAATTCCTTTTGATGGGAATCCTAGTCCTTTTCCTCCTTTTGGAAATATTGGTGCTCCATATATGTCTACATTGTCCCTTTTGTGATTTACCATTGGCTTGCCAATATGGTTGTTTTCAACCTCCTTGGTTCCAAATGTCATGATTTATCCGCAATCGAGTACACCTCCGACTAGACAAAATCAACCTCCAGTTGATCCTAAAGTTGACCCTTTTCCTTATTCCTCAGTTGTTTCTTCCTCCCCTTCTTCCTCTTCACTTGGTGAAAGTATTGGTACTAGTAACCAGGTGGTTGAGAAGAAGAAGAAAGGGAAGAAGAAGAAGAAGAAGCAAATTCAGCAGAGGGGCAACCAAGCAACCATTGCTTTGAATGCAACATCTGATGAGAAACCATTTGTCAAGCCTCACAAAGTTCGATATCCATGTAAACTTTATGTGGGTGACCATCTTCTTCGAAATTGTCCTGATATTCCTCAGATCTTAGAAGAATGATCTTCTCATTCACATCATCCCGTGTCATCAACTTCTAGAGATCATGTTGGTGACACACCATCAACTAGTGGTAGTAAAGTTCATGGTAATAAGGGTAAAGTTAAGTTTCCATGTAAGTTATGTGAAGGGAATCACCCCATTCACCTTTGTCCCTATCTAGATGAAGCCAAAAAAGTGTTTTATAACTGTCCTACTTCACCGCAGCGACTTCCATTTGGTTACATGAAACTATCCCTTAATCCTTCATTAGTTGATGAATTGACTGACTCAAATCAATCGTCAGTCAAAACCACTCTCTCTAAAAGTGAATCCTATGAGTCTATACCCAACCCGAATCAACAGGTCGAGGTAACAGTTGACCCAATTTCACCTTCAATTAATCGTACCTTTCCCGAAGAGAATGAATGTGATACCACTTAGGTTCTTTTTGTTTCTTTAGATTCTAATGAGCTTGGGGCCAGTCCTCTTGTTCCATCAAGACAGGAGGAAAATCCTTCCACTCTCGTAACTCAAGTGGTAAATTTTCCCATTTCTACGATACCCCCTCCAAGTAGTCTAGTCACTTCCTTTGATTGGAATCGACTGGCAAGATTTTGTCTTCCTTCTAATGTGCCTTTCCAGATCATAGTACAAGTTTGTAATATGATTGTATTTGGCACTATTATAGATGAAGGTGCCTCAGTGAGTATCCTTTCCTTAACTGCTTGACAAGCACTTGGTTCACCGCTGCTTGTGCCTGTCACCCAAAATCTATTGGGTTTTAATAGAGGAACCAGTCAACCATTAGGGATCCTCCCTCAGTTACCTATTACTTTGGGAGGAAAACTTGTTTATCTGAATGTGATGGTAGTCCCAAGCCCCTTATATTACAATTTACTTCTTGGGCATCACTATGTTTATGGCATGGGAGCTATTGTTTCAACAATCTTTCGAGTGATTTGTTTCTCGCATGAAGGCAGAATTTTCATCGTTGACCAACTTTCATTTCTCGGCCCAAATATGGCTCCTAGTCAACCATCTTCCCTAAATGGTTATTTTGTACCAATGGTATCACCCCCGCCACGGGTTAATTATGTGGCAACCTATTCCACACCTACATCAACTAACGATCAATTTAGTAATTGTAGAATTGAGACTTCTGTGATTTGACATAGTTATAAGGAGAGCTTCAGCGTAAATCACATAAGAAAGATTTCT
>APFE030472818.1:14859-147546 GCA_000404065.3 Pinus taeda | reverse complement strand
CAGGACAAGATGAAGGTACAGATCTAGCTCAGCGTTTTAAAATGCTGAGCTAGATCTGTACCTTCATCTTGTCCTGACGATGGACCACATTGGTTGGTTCGAAACGCGTTGGCAGAAATCTTTCTTATGTGATTTACGCTGAAGCTCTCCTTATAACAATTTAGTAATGTTGTACATCAGGGACTGAGGGAATTGGAACCAAATCTCTCCTTCATGACCTCTTATGAGTTGTGAACCAAGTCTATGAGGATAGTTCTTTTACTGTGTCAACCTCATTAAAAAATGAAACAACTTCCATGAGGATAGTTCCTGGTCTTGTGTCAACCTCATTAAAAAATGAAACAAGGAGTATGAGGATAGTTATTTAACTGTATCAACCTCGTTAAAAAATGAAATAGGTCCATGAGGATAGTTCCTGGCCTTGTGTCAACCTTGTTAAAAAATGAAACAAGGAATATGAGAATAGTTCCTTGTCTTGTGTCAAGCTTGTTAAAAAATGAATTGGATCCCATGAGAATAGTTCCTGGTATTGTCTTAACCTCGTTAAAAAATGAAACAAGGAATCTTAGCAGAGTTCCTTGTCTTGTGTCAAGCTCATTAAAAAATGAAACAAGGTCCCAAGTTCCAACTCGAGTCTTTGATTAGATCTTGTAAAATCCCAGTCAAGTCTTTCACTTGATCTCGTAAACAAACCTTCATTCCATCCACCTGGTAGCCATGAGTAGTTTATTTAGGTGAATGTAATGAAGCTTTGGGGGCATGCACCTAATTGTAAAGTTAAGTTTCCCTGTAGGTTGTGTGAAGGGAATCACCCCATTCACCTTTGTCCCTATCTGGATGAAGCCAAAAAGGTGTTGGATAACCGTCCTGCTTCACCGCAGGGACTTCCATCTGGTTACAAGAGACTCTACCTTTCATCATGTTGGGGGCATGTAAACCAATCTCAAGCATAGTTCTTCATTTCAAGCTTGTGTAAAAATGAAACTGAATCCAAGCATAGTTTTTCGTTTCAAGCTTGTGTAAACATGAAACTGAATCCAAGCATAGTTTCCCATGGTTCAAGATTGTGTAAAAATTATCCCATCTCCATTTTAACCCTAGTGATTGCCATTTTATTAGTATCTTTCTTCAGATGAACCTTGGTTGTTTTCATCCCATCACCACCATCCCTTTGGCCGATCATATGCTTTCACTTGGTTGTTTTACCCTTTTTGAGGAACAATTGCAATGAGTGGTCTTATTAGCCAACCTCTTCACATAAATCAACACGTTTTGAGAAGTTCCAACATCACTGGAACCAATTGATATCCTAGAAACCACTCATTCCTCAAAGTGCAATCCTCTTTAAGCTCTTTTCAAACTCTCTAAATATGAAAATATTGTCGAGTGCTTGTCCTTTCCATATCGTTAACGGATTGGAAACGATATCTATCTTGTATTATTTTATGCATTTTCAGGCTTGAGATATTAATTTACGAAAAATAACTTATGGAGTTTTCTTTTTGTCCCTTTTTAAACTATCTAAACGTGAAAAGGATCAAGTTATCTTTGTCGTTAAACTTGTTAAAAACATTAAATAGCGACAAACTTGTCCATCTAGACAATACCGAGTTTCACCTTCACTTGACTCGTTAAAACATCAAATAGCGATGGTGCTCGAAGGGTGAAATTATACAACAAGCATATGTTATCCTCCTCAAGCTTGATAAAAATAAGGAGGTACTGGTCAACAATGATTAGGGAAAATGGAAAAAGGGGAAAATCACTTTATGTTAACAGGTCGCTCTTGAACATGATACTTTCACTCCATCATCGTGACTATCTGAGTTAGGTTATTAGCTTGATGGTTATCATATCGTTGGTCTATCATACCATCCATCGATTTGTTTTGGGTCAATGCTACCAATTCACTTTAGTGTCATTGACATGTTCAAGAGAAGTCGTCCAGTCGAAATCCATATTTTGAAATACCATAAACCTTCATTTTCATGACCACCATTTCTGAACCTTATGTCGTCAGTCAAATTCCATCTCTAAAATCACTACACTCATTTCATGTCATTGATGTGGGATACATCAAGGCCCTCATGTGATGAGTCACTTCTTGTCGACATCAACTCATTATCCAAGAAGTTGATTTAGAAACACCCATTCAGTACCTTGAGGCTTGCATGCATCAATGGCAGGTTTCTCGCTTCCGGCTATAGGAATACATCAACGGTCTTCAACCAAAAGACATTGTAGGGTGTTCGACATCAAATCATCCATTCACACCATGCAGAATGTATTGTAGTACCTTGAGGATCATTATCATTATCATTGATTTCTCTCGCATCTGTTAATAGCTTACATCATTGGCTGGTAATCAGATGGTGGCTTCCCATGTTCGACTTTAGATCACTTATTCACATGGTTAGACTCGTATTTGAATGAATGGTTGAACGAGATTGAAGACCTCAGATCTAGTTTCTTCCATCCAGGTTGCGATATGAGGAGCACTAAATCATATGTACAATGGCTTTACATTGATAGTCATTCCAATCATGGGTCTATATCTGTAGAAGATTGTTTATGTACATGTAATGAAAGTTTATAAGTTAAGCATGGGTATGCCTTCCCTCAGAAATTCATGTAAAGTCAAATATCATGATATATGTATTGTAATTGATGCAAGTCTCCTTCCACTTCGATACCTCCTCATCACATCGTAAAGCATTTCATTCGACATTGGCATTTTTCTGACTTCATGCTTTAGGGGTTAGCTGTTACAGTTCCATTTGGGCACAACAAATCCCAACATTCAGATCAGTGTTTTAGGGCTTATTAAACCTAAATTCAGTTGTTTCATGCCCTAAACAAGCCAACCCTTTGAATGCCTCCTTCCTAAAGAGTTTGATGACTTGAAGACATCCAGAAATTACCTCTAGAGGGATCAACAAGGTAAGCCCTTATGAAGGTGCACCACAGAGCAGTTGAGTCCACTGGCAGGGTGCTCTGCAGAGCACTTAATATTTCATTCACCTGCACTAGGCGAGAATGAGCGAAATGCACATAGGGTTTGGGGAATATTCTTATCTTTTGGAGTCATCTAGAAGTTTCCCTGTCTTATCAACTCCTACAAGCTCGAAAATGGATGAGGAATGAGTTAAGGAGAATCCTATCCTCTCATCCCTTCCTCCATGGAACTAATTCTAAGTATGGAAGGCCATTCAATGACACAATTAATGACAAAACCTCCTTCATCTTCCTATAAATTGACCACTCATCTAAGTGATCAGGGGCTAGATTATTTTGAATTGTAAGGAGATAATGCTGCTATGAGACTTGACTTTGGAGCAAATGATGTGATGCCACAAGCTTGTCTTGCTTTTGATGTGATGTGGATGGGATCCAAGCTGGAGGAATGACATTGAATCAGACACTGATGGTTGTAATTATTTCTTCTATCTAATAAAGTGTTTGAACCTTTTCCCATATGTTTTGTTCTTTCATAATGCTTATATGTATGAATTGCTTCTGATTCCTTTCATTTATATTCAATGGATCATATGCTTTGATCGGTTTTTGCCTTTTGTTGTGTTTATAGGGTACTTCTCAAGAGGATTAAGTATGGGAAGGAGCGACAGAATCGATACAAGGGAGACAAGAGGAAAGCGGAACTACAAGTAGGCCTTCTATCCTCTCTTCTTATCTATTGCTTGTAGGGAAAGTCTAAAACTCTTTAAAGTATTGTCCTAGGCACAACTACTTGTCTAGTGAATTAGTGTTTATCCGTAGATGCTAAATTCTCCAAAACAAAACTAATGGAATATTGTTAAAAGGTTAATCCACTTAAACTATGTAGAAGTAGAGTAAATGTGCATGAGGTGTCATGAGGTGCTGCATATGGTTATAATTAGCCTAATTAGGTGAATGGGGATATTATTGAGATATTTCCTCTATCAACTCCACCTTAGGTGTTAGTATTTTTTAAGATTAATTTGTAAAATGGTTAATATCCTTAGCATGTTGAGGGATGAGTTGATTAAATGACGTAGTTGATTGATAGATTCTCTCACAATGTTTCTTTTTGTTTGGAAAATAGTTAATGTGTTTGTAGTCTATATACATGTAGTGAATACACAATATAAACTTTTGTTAAGGAAACTGTCTTCCGTATTTTTCTAAAATGGTATAAATGTAGATATGGGCTTGAATCTCTTAGAAGAGGTCTTGGAGTTATGGAATCTTGGAAATATTAATCCTCATTGGATTAGAGAAGTAGTATAAATGTATTGTAGGCATTTTTAACTTGAGTTATGTTACATGTGTGTTTTTACTTTGTGATATAGAGTATTTTTGGTGTTATATTTATATGATTTCTTTGTGATTATTCATTGCAAAATAATGGTAATTTTCCATTACTTTGATGTGAAACATCATCTACAAAAGTTAGTTTTTTTCACACCAATTTCATCCACATGCATCATTTGAGTGATTTTAGCTAGATATATACCAAATCCACACTAACCCTACCTAATTCACCCAAAAAAATGGAGGATATATTAATCATGCTTCAAAAAAAGAATTCAATCATTAAAGTTGACCAAAAGGATAATTGTGTGATCCCCTAGATTATTGAATCAACAGCTGTGCAAGAAATGATTTAATACTTGTAATATTCAATCAATTCAACTCAAATGGTGTAATTATGATACTAAAATTATTCAGAACTAACAAAAAAAAAGTGTATCCATAAATTCAATTATGAAATTCTAGTACATTAGCATTCAATTCATGCACATCATGCAAGCAAATAACTATGTATATATAAACATAATGACAAGATTTTAAATTAAACCATGAAATTACCATGTAATATTTTATGAATGTAAACCAGTGGTACAATGTCAAACTAGGGAAATGTCAAAGCTATATAAAACATTGCTTGTAAAAATGTGTACACATATAAGAAAATGAAATGAATTTACCATTGAAAATTAATTGAACTATTGGCAGTTCCCTCCTCATCTTCTAAACCCTCATCATCCTCACTCTATTGAAACATAATAAAATAATATGAATTAAAAACGTAAAAAACAAATTTTAAGGAATAAAAAACATATAAGTTAAACAATTGTAAATACCCTTCTATTACATTGATTCACACCCATTATGATCAATAGACAATAATATAATTCATTTAAATTAATGAATAAGTTATTCCAACTCTATATTAGCTAAAAATAAATGCATAATTAGCAATTAATTACATTAGGAATGGGCTACATGTTTCCCAACATTTTTCCAAAACCCTTCCTCAAGGCATACTTTTGTTCTTCCCCAATGGGCCCATGGCTATAGTTTGTGTATAATAAGAGAAAACCATGTTTAATAATCTCTCTTTCTCTCAAACACACACACGCATGTAACAATAATTGGCTGATATATCTATATATATATATATATAATTGTGGTAAAAGCACATTGAAGAAATACAAAGAGAATTTTCTTCAAAAATTCAATGAAGAAATGGACAACAAAACAAAATACAATCCTCTCCCCATAACATGAAAAAAGGAAGGGAATCGACTCTAAACCTTCCAGAACTAATCTTACTACTTCCTAATTATAAGAGTAATTTTTTACAAATTGCTTACACAAAATGATACAAAAAAAGCATAAGCAAGAATTAATCAAAGCGAACCTCCCACTAAAACCAAGGGATTTTAGAGTTTGAGAGTTGGAATTTATTTTTTGTGGTCTTTCCTGCCTCATGGAAAAGGAGGGTTTTTTCATTTCTACAACAACCTCCGAATTTTGGCCTATATTCAAACTTTGGAGCCTACTTTAACCATCTAAGTTGTTGTTTCTAGTGGTAAAAGACATTCCAAGCTTGTCCTCTAAGTTTCCTAGTCCCTTTCTGAAGAAAAACCAAGTGTCCTCTTTTAGTAAGGGAAGTGTCACACTTTATGTAAGGGAGTTATAACACATTTTTAAGAGGCAACTTTGGTACTAATGAGTCCTATCTATCATAGAGACATGAACTAGACTCATTCTTAAAGTTTCATGCATTATTTTTTTGGTGTCATCACTTGTGTCATAAAGTGTATCTTAAGTGTTGCACTTAGAGGTAAGTGTCATTATGTTGTCATTGCAATGGGTTCATGATTATTTTGGGTTTTGAGTGTTCATTTTTGTGTCATCAATTGTTTATGAGTGTGTGATCATGTTTAAATCATGCTCTGGATTTTCCTCCACCTCATTGATCCCACAGTTAGTCAAATTTTGACGAGATCCTTTCCGATCAACCCTGCTTCATTATGCCTCACTGAACTGCGCATTGCACAGTTGCAAGCTTTAGTCAACATCCCCTACCTCTTGGAATCGTGTAATTTACAGTCACTTCCTAATGCCAGCCTAAGCTGCATATACTCCAATGATACAACCTAAGCCGAGTATACCCACAATATGCCTACAAAATTCATATCACACTATGTGTGTCCCAAGAATTCCCAAAGATTCCTTAGGAAAAACCTTCCATAACCCAGGTTTAACTCCCTTTGATTAAATGCTTAAGGTTCCTTAAATAAACTCTATGTGGAACATTCATTTAACTATCCCACAGATTATGACTTTGGGTTATTTTTCAACTTTGGCACTTATCAACCATACCCTTTGGTTAAAACCCATACTTAACCCATAAAACCTTAACCCCACTTATTTCCATTATAATTCCCGTATAATAGAAATATTTCATAACCACGCTTAAACCTTACCTTTCCACCTTTTCACATACATCGATGCTCTCTTAATCTCGTTTAATCTCTGCCATCGATCTCATTCCCCAATCCGATAGTTATCGCATCACCCGGTCATTAACTATCCAGGACGATCTTTACTGTCAATCTGCTCTGCCCAATCCAACAGCTATCGCATTACCCGATCACCAACAAGCTTGGCTGATCTCCCACTTCTGATCAATCCCGCTTGATCCAACGATTGTTGCTCAATCTCATGCGGAATTAAGCACGACCAATATCAAAATGAAGGCACGCAAGAAAAGTGGTTTTCTCTCTCCACCGCTTTCTACGTGTCGGCCGCTAATGGACTCGCGCGAAGTTTTGAAAGATCCACTTACCACCTTCAGGGTACGTGAGAAATTGCTTCCCGTCTTTGGAAACCACCCACGTGCTTAAAGCAAACCTTTTAAGAAACTCATCTTAATAAAGGTTTAGTGCTTAATCTCCACCATTCATCTTCTTGACTTCATTTACGTGACATAATCTTAATAGTTTATCTCCCTTGCTTTCATTTGTTGACCTAACTGACCTAACGCTTCCTGTGTGCTGTTACGCTCTTTTGAATTTTGCTGTGTAAAACCCATTCGGCTTTCTGTCTGTGTATTTACCTTCGCCTTACAATCTTCACTTGTTTGATCTCGATCTCCACTCATGCCTTTAAACTTCCTTTGTAAACATTTAGGCTTTAAGAAACCTTACAGTTATTCCTTCACTATGAAGGTTCCCTCCAATGATGTCTATGTGTAACCATGTAACATTCCTCTCTGCACCTCTTCTCTGATTCTGCACACCTGCAAAGCTGACCACCCTTGCTTACCACCCTTTGTGGCCTTCTAGATACCAATCTCTATGAAAAATGTTATCATTGTCATGGTGTATCATTGACAAAGGTACATCCACTTGTGTGATGTATATCGAAGTCTAGAGGAATTGGGTTATGCTAAGCTTGTTCCATCTACCCAAGTTCTTTTGGAGAGTCATGAGAATATTTGACATATCTCTCTTTTGTCACATCACACAAACTTAGAATCGAGTTATTTGTATTAGTAAATAACCATTTACACAAGAATTTCTTCTTCAACCTAATTTTCAATATCAGTGGCCTTACTTTCCTTCCTGCCAATAGGCTTACAGACAAATCCTATCTAATCTCTCTCTAACTAACTCTCTACCTACTGACTGCCTATCCAACTCATGAGTATGCCTTTTAGGCTTACATTGATACAAAAGGTTCTGTTTAACCAATTCTAGTTCAAATCCTTAATCTGTTGAACTAAATCCTGAATATCCTTTAAGTCCACTCTTAACTCTAGTTATCCCTAAGAATCCTCTCTAGTTCCATGAATCATAAGACCACTTTCTATTTTAAGAGTTATAATTGATTTCCAACTCTCTCATCATCACTCATGTTCTCCTACATTCGAGATATTTACAAATATCCTCACAACATCTAATTAATTCTTATTCTAATCACTCAAAACATTAATAATTATATACATAGGAATCCAACTTCCTTGAAAACACAAGACCCCTTAAGTTAACTAAAACATAATGAAATTGTTGAGCTCATGCTCCTACATCACTTCCTCCAAGGATTATGCATTGTACAGTCACAATGCTCTCTTGTTGCCTCCTACCCCTTAGAATTGTGCAATATTGGCTCTCAGTCAGGCTCCCACTACGCACCTCACAATTTTTGTCAACAGTCAACATCCCTTTCTCTTTGAAATGCATAATTACGCAACCCAGTGGCCCAATCTCTCTCTTGAACTACACACTATGCAGTCATGGTGGGAAATCCTGCTTCATTATGTCACTGTCTCCCTCAACTGCACAATCATGTATCTCAGTCCTCCAGCCATTGCGCATGGCACTGTCATAGTATCAATCCCTTATCTCTGCCTCTTGGAATTGTGCACTATGCAATCCCTAAGCTCCTCCTCTGTCTTGCACTAAGTCCTAGATCCAATAAATGAATTACATGAAAAAGGCTAAACCAGGGGATTTTTGGACTGATGTCGTCTTGTCATGAGTGAATTACATTTGTAGGTACTGTGTCTAGACATGACGAGATGATGTTTAAGTAGTATGCCAAGGAGATTATGCAAGAAGACACTTATGAAGCTGCAAATACAAGGATGATCATCAAGCAAGAAGATGAAGGGACACTAGGTTGCAACAAAAGGTGGAAGATCAATATCACTTGGAAGACTCCATATGATAAAGCCCTTTGGAGAAGGAAGATGAAGAACATGCAATACCTGTTAAGTAGACACAAAAGTAGCAGCAAGAAGAGGAGCCTAACAATGACACATCATCATAACGTTCCTTGTCATCAGTGGCAACTTATGGCTTGTCTAAATGTCATCTCAAGAATCTTATGACTCATCTTGTTTCCACATCATTTGTGGATGTAATTATGTAATTTTCATGAAAATGAGAAATATAAATTGTGTGGAAGTCCAAAGGTCACTCTTAGAATGTGAAAAGTCATGTAGAAGTCAAAGGTTCTCATGGGAATTTGAAATGCCATAAGGAAGCTCAAGAGTCATGATGGGAACTTAAGAGTCACAAGGGAGGTGGAGATTCACCTCATTTGTTATATATACACCCTCATAGCTCAAGCAAAGGAATTTTCACCTTGGCTTCTCAAGCTAGGCATAGGAGAGGAGATTAGGCTTTTGAGAAGCAAGTAGTTGCTTAAAGTTCCACTCAGATTGGAACAATTGTTCTATCATTGTAATGATGTATCTTGGAACATTCACTCAATAGTTTGAAGCTTTTGGAGCCGACACACTTTTCATGCATATGTCATGAATTATTGTGATATTACTCTTTCATTGTTTATAGTATATGTTATGTTAATTTATATTAATGAAAATGAACTATTTTGTTGGATTTAGTATACTTCTTTGAATCATGTGTCTTTTTCTTTCATGATCATGGTTTATTTGTGAACTATTTCAAACGATAACTTACAATTCTTTTAGATAATATGTGTGTGTCTTTGTCAGGATAGTGTTATTACTTTTCTTTCACAGGCTCACTTCCTTTTCTGTTTCATGAAAGAACCATTATACAATGTGCAGTTGAACACATCAAAGAGCTAACTTACTTAATTATCTTGAAAGTGCATGTGTTTCCCTTATGTCGTTTGTTTTAGCCAAGGAAAATATTTAAGTTAATGGCAACCGACCATACTTTCTGATTGGGACTCCTACTCCAAATGGTGTGAGGTATAATTGGGACTTCATACTAGGGTTTCCCCTTACAGTTGGTGATATCCAACACCGTCAACAGTTTTGGCGCTAGAAAGAGGGTAGCCCTTTTATGGCTGAAAAATTCACCACATACTAACGAAGAACCTTTTGTGCAAGACAATAATGGTCCGAGTCAAAATCCAATCCACATTCCTGAGAAAGAAGAGTCCTCTCATCTAGATCTATAACTTTCTTTTGAAGTCACTTACAATTAACTCCAGAAAATTCGTCCTATTAATCGTCAATTTGTTAGAGCTCTTGGATTACTTCCTATTGTTGTTTTCCTTCCTCATAAGCTAATAAAAAAATAGACAACTCATCGTGGTGTATTGGTTTCTTTATTGGAATATTTGGTTATTGCAACCCTTGAAGAGTTAGTTGATATTACTGAAATAATACATTAACAAGGGGATCTTCCACCTATTGAAGAAAATCTAGACAGAGATGGGGAGGATTTTTCATTTTTTGATGAAGAAAATTTGAGAGAAGAAGAACATCTTGATAATAATGAAGATTTGAATGGTGAAGGAGAAGACTCTTTAGAATCAAAGAGTGAAGAGGAGGAGGATAAAAAAGGCATGTCCAATGACCAATTAGATTGGATGGCCCAAGGGCCTCTTTCTCTTTTGGCAAATATCCATTGCATGCCTAAGCACCCAGAAAAGTTGCTCTCAAAGTATGATCCATATAAGAAAGCGAAGGTCGAAGACCGTATAGTTGACTTCTACTTGCATCTACGAATGCCAGAGGTACGTTTCAATGATGTTTCTTGTAGATTATTTCCATATAATCTAGAAGCTAGAGCATCATTTTGATACCATATGCTTCCACCTAATTCAATCCATAATTGGAGGGAGTTCAAAAATTTATTCTTAGATAAGTTTGTTGATGATAAAAATCTAGTCATGCTATTAAAAGAACTTGGAAATATTAAGATGGGGGGGAAAGAAAAGGTTAAAGATTTTAATTAAAGATCTACATGTATCTTGAACAAATTCCCCATTGATGTTCAACCGCATGATCATTCCATTACAAAATATTATTATAATATTGCCTTACCTACTAAAATTTTAGTTTTTGTCAAGCGTGTTGCAAATGAAACTTTGGCTCTTAATTCTGTAGAAGCAATTTTTGTAGAGAAGGACTTGAGGTATATTGGGGTCATTTCAAGAGGATTCAAAAGACTCCAACACTTCTAAGAAATCCCAAACCTCTTCTTCCAAATCTAAAGAGAAATATCCTTTTAACATGGACAACTTGAATAAATATCTAAATTTTTTAACCAACTGAGTATCAAAGCTTAAGAGGAAGTCAAGTGAGGCTTCTAATAGTAACAATTATTTTAATCTATTCCTTAATAATAATTTCAATCAGTGCAATGAGTCTATACATATCTCCAATGTTGTGTTCATTGAAGAAAATTTGGGCATGGATAATTACTATACCTTTCATCCAAAGGCTCATTCAAAGAAGACATGCCCTAAGTGGAAACACAACATTAACGTTGTGGTTGCAAATTTTAGGTCCCTATACTACTAGTTTAGCCCCTTATTGTTATTATTGCAACCCTCTTATTGTATTGTTGTGCCCATGTAGTCCCCATATTTTTATTATTGTGCCCCATAGAAGCCCATTATTGTTATTGTTGTGCACTTACAATATTATTGTTATGTAGGCTCTAATTATATTATGACCCCTTAGACTCCTATATATAGAAAGGAGGTTTTTTCATTTGTATCATCCAAAAATTGTTCATTTGTGTAATTTAAAGGAGGTTTCCCCCTTGACGATGCTAATTTTGAAGTCGTTGATCTATCTCTTCTTCTATTTTTTGAGTTGGTCTCATAACAATTGGAATTCGAGATTTGGATTTTAGGGTTTCACTACTGCAAACAGGAAATCATGGAATTTTAGCTATAATTTTTTTTCTACAAAGCTTTAGAAGCTGAAATTAAAACCCAATTGAGCTGAAATCTTATTTAACCTTGTGTACGAATCTTAGATCTTGGTTCACAATATTTGCAGAGATATGATCCAAGGAAGTTATGGTTTGTGCAGGATCCTGAATTCTATCTCAAACAGGAGACCTTGGGGAAATCGTCATAACTTCCTCTCTAGGTATCGAATTCAAATTTCATAAGAATCCATAGAAATAGGATAGACTATAATTTTTTGGGTACCATTTTCAAGGCCGAAGGTCGAAAAAGTGACATGTGGAACTTCGTACACGTTCGCTCTACTGAATTAGTCCATAATCAGGTCATCATGGAAGATTGGGCATAACTCTTTCTTGGAGAATCCAATATCAACCAACCTTGTGGGGTTGGAAAGAGGACTCAGAGGGATACCACATGAAGTTTTAGATCTTGGAAATCATAAATTATAGAGATATAATAGATTCAATATGTAGCTCCTATAAATAAAAAGCAAAGTGTGTAGTTTTTAAAATTTGCATAAGTTTTGTTTGAAAAATTAGATTGAAGTGATTCAAAGGTAATAGTGAAGCCTAATTATCATTAATTGATGCCCCGAATAAATGAAATGGAAACACCTAGTAAACAACCTACAAGCTCTACTATGACACATGAAGAATAGGAAGAAATGCAACATAATATATCAAAATTGCAAGACCAAGTGCAACAAATTTCCTTCTCACAAAAAGTGATAAAAAGTGAATTGGAAGCCATGATGAATGTTAATATAGATGGTATAAAAAGGGACATGGGATTTTTGAATGATGGTTTAAAGTCGGACATGGAAGCAATGATGAATTTCAAGATAGAAGGGTTGAAGGAAGGTTTGACAAAGTTGCTAGAAGAAAGGCGTCCTAGTGGTGACAAGGAAATCCATTAAAATCATGATGAAGACAAAAGGAATAACAATTACGATTTTAGAGACTCAAATATGGGGTTTAAGAACCACCACATTACAAATATTAATATGAGGACTTTTGATGGCAAGGATCCGGTAACTTGGATGCTACATATGGAGCAATATGTTGATCTACATGATGTGAAACCCTCACAAAAGGTATGTATTGCATCTTTATATTTAGAACCAAATCAGTTTGTATGGTATAGATGGCTTTGTTATCATAAACCACTTGTCACCTGGTCAATTTTTATGGAGGAAATGATAGCACATTATGAAGATACAAAGAGCAACACGTTCATTAGCCAATTGATAAATCTCAAACAAAAGGGTTTAATGGCAAAGCACATTGAAGAATTCCAAAAATTGAATATTCGGGTAGCCAATATTCTAGAGGATCATAGGATCGATGTCTTCATAAAGAATTTAAAAGATAACATCCAACATGAGGTTCACCTTTGGGAACTTGATTCATTAGAGAAGGCACTCAAGGTGGCAACAAAAGTTGAAAGAAAAATTATGGAAACAGGGAATTCTACCACTCAGAACTATAAATATGGAAGTGTCATTAGTCCTAGTCTTCAAAAACCTACAAGGTTGACACCGCAACAATTGGAGGAAAAAATAGAAAAATGAATGTGTTAGAGTTGTGATAGCAAATACACTAAACGTCATAAGTGTGCTGAGAATAAATTATTCTACATAGATTGTGAAGAGGAGAAAGAAAAGGAACAAGAAACATCAAAAGAGGAGGATATAGACCAGGAACCAACCCCAGAGAAAGAAGAAATGAATCCGACCATATCTTGTAATACATTGGTAGGAATGACCATTCCTCAAAACTCTCAAGATAGAAGGACATATCAAGAAGAAAAAGGTAATATTTTTTTATTGATTTGGGTAGTCCCCATAATTTTATTCATTGTAAGATAACCAAGGAATTGAATTGCTTCCTATATGCAACACTAGAGTGTCAAGTGACAGTTGCAAATGGAGGAACAATAAATTGCTCTGGAAAGTGCTATAATATCAAGCTATCCATGGGAGAATATGTATTGAATAGTCCAATGCTTTCCATGCCATTGGGTGGTGTTGATTTTGTACTAGGAGTCCAATGTTTACAATCTTTGGGTACGATAGCTTTTAATTTTCAAGAACTTTTCTTGAATTTTTTTTGGGAAGGAAAGGAAGTTGAATTAAGGGGTATCGTAGGGAAACCATGAAAGATAATCAACTCTAATGAAACTCAACAAGAAACCATAAGCCTTGTGTTTCTGGTGGTATAGGTGAAGGTTGCGCAAGATACACAGTTGGAACTCATTCCTTGCAATCCAATTCGTGAAAATGACTCTTCTATTACAAATGTAAATAGTGCTAGTGTAGGAACTAGCACTAGTGTTGCTAACATTTGGACTTTGTATTTTGATGGTTTAAAAATGGATAAGGGTTTTGGAGTTGGTTGTATTTTAATAGACCCGCAATGGAAAAAAACACTTTATCTCATCTCACTTGGAATTTGAGTGCACTAACAACATTTTTGAATATGAAGCGCTCATTCTCAATTTGAAGAAATCCATAGACCTCAAAGTAGAAGCACTTATAGTAATAGGGGACTGTGAAATTTTTGCATGCCAGGTACGTAATACAATTCATTGTGTGTCACCTAATCTCAGAAATTATCAGCAAGAGGTATGGTGCCTCATTTCAAATATCCAAGATTTTAATATAATTTTTTTTCCTAGAATTCATAAATTTGTTGCAGATACATTAGTTAATGTTGTTGCTAGGTTGTCACCACTAAGATATGCATTTTCAATTGAGATTATTTATAGGCAATATGTGCCCGATAAAATTGCTAATTTTTGCATTTTTAATGACGACCATTATATACTAGACTTCATGGAAAATGATGATGTGTTCAAAGATGTGGCCATTGATCAAGACGGGCATGAAAAATCCTTGCAGGGATCAGCTCAGGAAAATAAAGGAAATCCCATGCCCAAGGGTGTGGTATCTTTGGAAAATTTGTACGACCTACAAAATTGTTTTAAGGGACTGGTTAACGTGAAGAATCACTATCCAACTCTTTCACATGAACAAGTGAATCTTGGTACGAAAGAAGATCTAAAATATGTGAATCTCGATACATGTTGTACACCTCAGGAGCAACAACATTTTATCCACCTTTTCAAACAATATCGAGATGTGTTCGCATGGACATATGATGACTTGAAAACTTATGACACGTGAATGATCCAACATGTAATACCTATTAAAGAAGGGGTAAATCCTTTCCAGTAGAAATTGAGAAAAGTTCATCCTACGCTTGAACCCATCATTAAGAAAGAACTAAGAAAATTGTTGGATTCTTAGATCATATTCAAAATTCATTATTCTACATGGGTATCTAATCTAGTTCCCATAAGGAAGAAGTCTGGAGAGATACACCTCTGTGTCGATTTTCGAAATTTTAACCAGGTTTTTGATAAGTACAATTATCCCGTGTCACCTATGGAACAAATTCTTCAAACAACATCTAGGTCCAATATGTTCTTGTTACTAGATGATTTTTCAATATACAATCAAGTTATAGTATCAAAACCCAACAAACACAATTTTTTTTTAGGAGAAAGTGGGGTACCTTTGCTTTCAAGTGAATGCCTTTCAGACTCATTAATGTGAGAGATACCTTTCAACGGGCTATGAACATCACATTCCATGGTTCAATCAAACAAAGTGTAGTGGTATACTTGGATGATGTTACAATATTTTTGAAGAAGATATATGATCACTTGCATCATCTGAGGCAGATTTTCGAGCGATGTTGGAAATACTAAATATATTTAAATCCTAAGAAGAGAATCTTCAAAGTGTCTGAGGGAAATATCTTGGGCCATATCATATATAAGAGTGGGATTAAAGTGGACCTAGACGGGGTCAATACTATCTCTCAGATTCCCTTTCCAGTGAACAAAAAAAATCCATGTAATCTTTCTTGGGGAAACTCAACTTCCTTCGTAAGTTCATCTCAGGTTATGCTCAGATTGTTAAACCACTACAAGAGATGATTAAGAAGGCTGCAATATATAAGTGGGACAAAAGTTAGAAATATGCCTTCACCCGTATTAAGCAATAAATTATTGAAGCTCCAGTGTTGTATTGTCCATATTTCAGAAAATATTTCTTGTTATACAATTTTTCCTCTGACACATCCCTCACAGTCGTTCTCATGCAAAAGTATGATCAAGGAAATGAGAAACTTGCATTATTTATGAGCATCAGCTTGTAGGGATCTAAATTGAACTACCCCACCATTGATAAGAAATCCTATGTAGTATATAATGTGGTAAAGCATTTTAGACCTTACCCTCTGTTGATGGGCTGGAATTCTCCACCAACAACAAAGGGGATCTCCCCAGTGTAGGTTCCCAACTAGAGACTACACCATTTAATTTTGGGATCCCATCCGATATGTAGGAACAACAGTCGTTCAGGTGTGTTACGCTTTCTTTGGACAAAAGTGGGGCGCGGGATCAATTGGAAGCATGAACTTCCATAAACACAAGGAAATAATTGACAAATATCTTATAACATGCATACCATGAATAGCCAGACTATTAATAACATAAACCTTACGTAAAGTAACTATCATCAGACTTCCAATAAGACTCATGTTTTATAAGAGAAAGTGCTTAACAATTGTAAAGTAGTTCACAGAAATCAAACATCTATAAGCATAAGTAATCGTACAATCAAGAATAGATTATACCAATACTAATGAAACAGTTCACCAGTACAAGAATAGAGTTAGCGAATCATATACCATCCATGCGTAGCAACACAAAGTTTGTAGCATGAGACATCACATGAACAGACCGTATATCAAAGAACTCTCAGGAACATTCGATCCATCAAGCGACAATACTCATGACATTATTGCATAAAAAATTTTAGGAATCCAATAGTGGAATATTACAATCACTCATTGCATCAATTAGAAGAGCATAAATTCTCTTATGCAATATGTCTCAAAAATGTCCTCAACCAAAATTCTTGTACAATGTGTCATGAGAGTGTATTTATAGAGTGAGGGTGACCCTTGGCCTACCTGGGACTCTCGAACTTCCTCATGACCTTTCATCTACCTAATGACTCTTTGGACTTCCTCATGATCTTTCGTATTCCAAAATGTCTTATTCTATCAAATTACAAACATCACACAGTAAGCTACAAATATAACTTATCAATTTATCAAAAGCAAGTCCAGGATGTCCAGATTGAGTTGCTCTATTAAGTATGTGTGCCATAGTTTGTACTCAGCTACGATGGGGGTGATCTATGGTTTTTCTTCATCGTGTCTATGCAGGCATTCGAGAGCATCTAGGATGAGGGTGGTCCGTTTGGCGTTCACCTTGTTATTCAAAGTTACCAGTTTGGTGTAAATTCTTACTGGTTCCACCACATAATGTGTAATATTTTCTTTGGTGATGGGCAGGTCCTCTTCATGGGCTACATGTTTATATGTATCAACACAATCCCGCACCTTCCTTAAGATATCCTCCTACTTCTGTACCTGTCCAACTTCTCTGAAAGATGGAACTCCATGAAGTTTGATCATAGACTCTAGGCCGTTGAAAAGGTGTTCATAGGAGGCCAACACCATGTCCACATCCTTGGTCAATTTTTCCTTTGATTGGATCTTGATGTGGAGCTAAACCTTGGCATTTCGCATGGTGATCCAATCCTTCTTAGCCACTACCACTAGTGCTCTTGGGTACTTAATGGACCATTCATGCATGTTTTCTAGAGCGATTACAACTCCCTTTAGCATTGCAGCTCTCTCTTTTGTGTGATCTTGTATCACCAATTTTGGGGCCACTATGTGGTGCATCTTTGACATATCTTCACAAGCCATCACCATGCTTCCCCGAGGGCCTCTACCTTACCTTTGATTGCTACCTAGAATTCCATTGTGCTTGAGTGAACTAAACAGAGGGCTACATTCTCTTCTTCTACTCTCCTTCTCTCTTTCCCTGCATTGGATGCCCTTTGTTTAGACGCGTCAAGCCTATTCAAAAGGCTCATGATTTGTTTTCTCATCCAGGCCACATTGTCCTCCGTGGCGATAACAAAAGTTATCCCGGCCGAGGCAATCATTTTAGGATTCACAGTGATGTTGGGCACAATCTCCTTGGCCATGGTGACTGATAAGGGCTCTGCTCGATTCCTGGCATAATACTGTTTCCTTTCCTACAAAATTTTGAGTTTGTTTTGTCAAAGGTGAGCTTCGTGAGATCTAGGACCTCCTCCTCTTGTACTTCTGAGAAACCAAACTCTTGCAATGGAAGGTGCCCTCCAGTGAGGGGAGTAGAAGGAGGCACATCTAATGGGGGTAGATCACTTTGTTTTGTATCCAGCTCATATATTTTACTAGTATATCCTCTTTCAATTCCCCTGGTTTCCTTTTCTTTGCTCCTCTTCAGTTCTTCCTCCTGCTGCTTTTTCTCCTACTCTGCTAGTGCTTGTTGCCTCTTAAGCTACTCTTCTTGCTTGAGATTTTCTTCTTTCTCTTTTAGCTCTTGTTCCATCCTCCTTTTATCCTCCTCTTCCTCAGCCTTGCACTCTTCTTACCTCCTTTTCTTCTCTACCTCTTCCTGAACCCTTCATTCCTCCTGTAGCTTTTCTTATAGTTGTTTCTCCTTTTTCTCCTCTTCTTGTTGCGTTTTCTTTTCGAGCTAGCTCTGGTCACTAGAATCTTGAGATTGTTTTAGATCTTGCTCTCTTTTCCTCTTAAGCTCTTAGTTTTTCCTTGCCAGGGTGGCATTCCTTTGTTCTAGCATTACATTAAAGGCTTCCTCTTTTAGGTTGCTTAGAATATCTTCGACCTCTTTCTCTTTCTACTTCTCGGATTCCTCGGTGGTCGTTTGTGTCTCTCGTTGTTTCTTCTTCATGGTTGACGCTCTCTCTTGAAGAAAAATTTTCCTGGGAATGCTCGAGGAGCTACTCATCTCTGTCTTATTGCTTACTAGGATTGAGTTCCCTAGTGGCATTATATCAATTCTTTATCCCATGTTCATGATCTTGTTTGGTGTGTGAATATGACCAGCTGAACTTTGCGTTTTTGTAGTGGGCAGCCACACCTTTCTAGGGATCGTACTTCCGATAGTTGAGGTTTACAAAGTGGTTACCTTTCAATGCTTCGGCTTCTGCTTCCACTTGTTTGAAGTTCTTGACTATATATGCTCTGATGATGAGTGGGAAGGTGGGCCATGGTTTCTTCTTACCTTTGTTTATTACCTTTGAAAATATCTGCGTCATTTGGTAGCAAACTTCTCGCAGGAGTATTTTATCTCTGACAAACCTGGGCAACGCATGGGGGGCCTTGTCTGTGTTGAAGACTCTAATGAACATGCCCTCCTAGATGGGAAACCAATGTGCTACCTTGACCACTATCTCCATGGCCCTCCTTGACATGCATGGTGGCTCCTCCCCAAATAGCTACTGGTATAGTGGGGCGATAAAATATTCTGAGATTACATCTATCAACCTTTATAGGTAGTATCCCAGAAAACCTTGTAGTGGTGGTGCATGGGACTAGTTGCTGATGTAACCTAGTTATAGCATTATTTATCAAATTTACATCTTGCGCTGATGGTATCTAGAAGGTATGAAGCCATGTATAATTTAGGAGGCTGCTCCAGCTCTCAGTGCTTGGTTGTAGTTATGTTTGTCTTTGGGGATGACGCCAAAATGCTCGCACAGTTGAAGATTGTTCCCTGGGTGGCGACAGTGTACATGAGAGGGACCCAGGTGTCATAAAAGACGTCACAGTCTACTTTGTCGTACAAGCGGCACATCATAGCAGCAATTATTTGATATACTTTCCTTAGCCCCTCTACCCCATGTGCCTGATCTGTTCTAACCTGGAATTTTGACGGATCCTTCCACCATTCCCTCAGAATATCTTTGATCGATATTACAAAACCTGAGAGCCACCAGGTATTGAAGGTCTCCTGCATTTTAAGGATTCTATAGCAGGCGGCTATATCTGAAGGGGAGATTGCAGCTAAGCATGCTCCAGTGTGATCCTTGATCATCCACAAATATATATATGTATTCTGCAGGACCCAACCAATAGTCTTTGTGCACAGAAATATCAGACGATGTGACGCTATCTTGTGCAGCTTAGACCTCTTGACATTCAAGGTTATCAGGAAATCCTCTTGGGTTTCCAGTATTTCTAGCCTCACAAACTCTTCATAGATGTTATATGAAGAGAGTCTTGTAGTTTTATTAATATTGCAAGTCTTGTCTCCATAGATGGGTGGTTCCTCGTATTGGTATATTTCTAATGAGTTGCTTCCCAATCTTCTACGAGTGGCCTTCATAGTTGGGGGTGCCATATCATCTTCGAAGGAGGAGATGGAGATGCACTTGAGGTCTACATTACCTAGAATGTCGAATAGACAATCCCACTATGAGTTCGATGGCATGAAAATTAAATAGGAACTACTTAAATAAAATCAATTTCAAAATTTTTCAAGAGGCCTTTTGGCAGGTCGTGTTGGAGGGTAGGTCACATTGGTCGCAAGGAAAATATCATCACTTAGCGACTTAGTGTATAAGTCATGGAGTCGTGAGGTTGCAGAGTCGCGAGTTCAAGGAGTCGCTAGGTCGCGAGGTCGCGAAGTCGTGGAGTTTCTAAGTCACTAAGTCGGTCTAGTCGCAGGAATTGTGGTATTGCAGCTGTGGGCCAAGCGACCTAAGCTTTGGCCGGTTGAGGAGGAAGACTTGAGGCTTGGGGGAGGTCTGAAAATATTCCTGGTGAGATGGTCAGGCTTACTAGTGAAAACATGGATGATTAAGGTCGAGGAATGGCTATGAGGGGAGAAAGAGAGACTGCATAGGGCTAGAGAAATTGACTTTTAGGTTTGGGGTGAAACCTAAGAAAACAGGAGATAAAGAAAACCCCCTAGGGCGGAATGAGGAGGGTCTGAGGGGAATAAAATAACACTTGGACCAAAAGAATGATTACCAGGAAGGTGAAAGGTTTCCTACCTGGAGAAATCGCGCATGTACCCTATTCGCAAGCCTCCTTCGTCTCTCGTGCAACCAAAGGATCCGTTACAAATGAATAGGGGTGACCTACTATTTATAGTTGTGGTCTCACGTGCGAGGGTCGCATTAGTTGGAAGTGAGACCTTGCGACCTATGCGACCTATTGGTCGCAAGGTTGCAATGGTCGCATGGTCATGAGGAATGTCAACTGTGACCTATGTGACCCAGCGATCCATTGGTTGCGAGGTTGTAAGAGTCACGTGGTGGTGATGGGTATTGCTTGTGACCTTTGTGACTTAGCAACCTGTGGGTCACGAGTTTGCAATGGTCACAAGGGTCACAATAGTCGCAATTGATTGAAAGAGCTACATTTTGAAGTTGTGATTGACTTGCTTGAATTGGATTTGCGACTTATCTTGACTTAGTAGGAAACTGTAGGTCCTTACGAGGCTTTCTAGTTTGGCGAGATTTTGAGCAGATTCCTAAGGTACAGAAAGTTATCGCATGATACATGGGCTCCGAAAATTTTAAGGATTTGAAATTTTTGGAGGGGTTGTTGTAGTAGCTACAATAATTGGTGATTCACTGGGGGACTCTATGATCTCTAATGTCTGTTGGCCTAGCTTAAGGGGGACCTGAATGAGTGTTTCTTCTGTAGAGCTGCGGGTCCCGCTGATGGTACTCGGGCCTCTTCTTCACACCGGTCGGCTATACCAATCCACAAAAAATGACCTTTAACACACGAGATAGGATGTCACTTACTATTATTCTAGGAAGGGAAAGGGAAGCTAAAGTAATGATACGAGCTTTAAGTTTTTTCAATATAGTAGCCATGGTACCCTGGTGTTGCTTCGTTTCCAGCGACCCTGAACAGTACCCTGATGGAGTCACTACCTATAAATCATGAACATTGCTCCACTGTCAATGAGCCTGGTTAGTACCCTCGAGAAGTTGTTGCTTCACCTCTTTGAATAGGAAGCCTTTCTCAGTCCTTTAGCCCTTATTACTGGTAATAGGATGTGCTCATTGGCACTTATTTTCGCACTTATTTGATGGTGGCTTTAAAAGCCTGGTTGGATGAGGGATCCTGACTTATTTGAATTGCAAAGAGGTTGCTTCTATTCTTTCAAAGACCTTATTGTTTTCCTGAAATTTGTATATGCTTAAAAGGTTCCTTCAGTTCCCCTTCATTCACAAAACATCGAGTGAGCTAGAAAAATGCAAACTTTCGGCCATGGAAGCAACTAGGACAAGCCGATGTGAGAAAAAAGGGAGGCTGTGTTGGCCATCGAGTGCCCCACTAATGTCAATTTTAGCACACTAAATATTGGTCGCGACTTAAGGTTCAATCACCAAATGGTTTCGTAGACCATGGGAGCCAAAGTGCAGGTTCATTCTAACCTCTACCGATCATCCTAAACTTTTCTTCCAAAAGAAAAAAGAACATCAAACTGCATGGAAAACAAAACAAATTAACTATCTAGGAAAACGAAAGGGAACTATGGTACAAGATGAGACTAGCAACCTTGAGGGTTGTTAGGTGAAGTATAACTTGAGGTCTTGGCCATTCACAGGAAGGGGTTCAACTCGCCCTCCTATGGTTTTCAACTTATAGTTTTGTTGGCCGATTTTTTTTTTTGACTTGGAAAGGGCCAATCCACAAAGCTTGGAACTTGGTGTGTTTTCCCTTGTTCTCATGATCCCAGTCCCATTTAAGAACCATATAACCCACATTGAAATTGCAGGTTCCCATAGATTTCTTGTCAAACCACCTTTTAATCCAGCATTGGTTTATAGCAATTTTTTCCTTAGTATTTAGTCTCTCCTCTTCGAATCTCAAGAGCATGTCAATACAATTTTGAATGGTGGGGCAAGGGGAGGCTTGTGACTCTTGAGCTAGTTCGAGGGTCGGGAGATAAAGGTTAGGTAGCAATATGGTTTCTTTCCCATAGACCAGGAAGTAGGGGGATGTGCCAATGGATGGTTTGGGAATAACTTGGTCAGCCCATAGGGCGTTGCTGAGTGCATTGTGCCAGTTTCTTTGGTGGGAGAGAAAGGTTTTCTTGAGGATGTGGATGAGGTTTTTATTGGTAGATTCTACTAGGACATTCCCTTGTGGGTAGTAGTTAGCTGAATGTTTTAAAATGATATTGTTTTCCAAAGAAAAATCATACAATTTTAAAGATGAAAAATATGTAGCATTATCAAAGACAAGCGAGGTTGGGACACCAAACCTGGCTATGATGTACTGATTGATGAAATATATTACCTCATCATCATTGACTTTTCGTAATGGGATTTCTTCCACCCACTTGGTGAAATAGTTGGTGGTCATGAGTATATATCGATGTTGTTTTGATGAGTTCGGTGTTATTTCTTCGATGACGTCCAACCCCCATTGTTGGAAAGGCTCTTCTACTGCTATGGGTTGGAGCAGGGTGGATGACCTGGCCTGCCTCCCTGTGTGCTTTTGATAGATGGGACACTTTTGAGCATATGCATGCACATCCTTAAGGAGTGTGGGCCAGCATAAACCTTCCTGCATGATCTTTTGAGCGGTGGTGTCACCCGCATAGTGCCCTCCCGCGGGTCCGTCATGTAGTTCCTTCAGCACTCGCTGAGTTTCTTCATATTCCAAACATCTTAGAAGTATGCCGAGGTGGTGCTTTCTAAATATATTTCCGTAAATTATTTGATATGAAGCAACCTTGAGCCTGACGGCTCTTTTCTGCTTGGCGGACAAGGCCTTTGGTAGAGACCCTTGCACTAGGTATTGTTTCAGGTCAAAGTACCATGAAGAGGGGTCAGGTTAGTCGGGAAGCTCATTCTGGTACATTTCAATCTCATGTTCCCAACTTTCTGCCTCTGAAATTGGTTGATCCACTTTTGAAACCTGTTGATCTGTTTCCTTGGCGGTTAGTTTACAGAGCCCATTTCCTTTCACTATGTCTGAAGGTTTTAAATCCAAATCATATTCTTAGATGGAGGTCATCAAGTTGGCTCTCCTCTCACCCAGCTCCTATTGGTAGGAGAGTGATCTGACTATTGGGTGTGGGACCATTACTGTAACATGGTTTTTTAGAATGTATGGTCTAAAATGTTTCACTACTTTGTAGACAACATACGCATGCTTATCAATGTCTGGATAATTGAGTTCTACGTCTTGTAGCCCTGTGCTCATCAAGGATATAGGACGTTCATCCTAGTTGCAATCCTTTTGCATGAGGACTGCGACCAAGGACGAGTCTGAGGCAAAGGTATATAAGATGAACCTTACTAAAATTTGGGTTGAATAGGGAATGGGCCTCAATGATTGTTGTTTTGATGTGACCAAAAGACTCCTTCTTCTTGATTCCATTTAAACACCGAATCTTTCTTTATCATATTCTACAAAGGTTTGACAATTTGCGCAAAATTTGAAATAAGTTTGCAAAGAAAATTGATTTTACCAAGGAAAGATTGCATACCTTTTTTGGTGTTTGGTTTGGGAATCTGTGCTATAGCCCTTACGGGATTGGGGTCAACAGTGATTCCATCGTTGGTGATGATATGCACGAGAATGTTTCACTCGAAAACTGCGAATATGCTCTTTTTGGGGTTAAGAGAGATTCCATATTTCAGCATCGTTCAAAAATCTACTTCAGATGGCAAAGGTGATCAGCCCTCTTCTTCGAGAAAATAGTGACATCATCAAGGTAGACCACTACGCTCTGGTCCATTAAATCTCGAAGTGTGATATCCATTTCTCTTTGGAACATTTCCCCTACATTAATCAGTCCACAGGGCATACGATGAAATGAAAAAGTTCCCCACTTTGTTCTGAAGTCCATTTTGATTCGATCTCGTTCGACTACTAGGAAATTATTGTAGCTAGAGAAGCCATCTAAAAAGGAGAAAATTTATGATTCCGAGATGGTTTGGAGAATCTGCTCCATGGGAGGGATTGGGTAGTTGTCTTTATACGATGCCAGATTGAGGTTTTGGAAATCGACACATAAACAGATTTCTCCAGACTTCTTTTGCATCAGGACCAGATTGGATACCCAAGTAGAGTGTCTAACCTTGACTATAATGTGAGCATCCAACAGGTTTTTTAGTTCCTTCTGTATAAGGGGTTCTAACGTGGGGTGCACTTTCCTCAATTTTTGTCAAAATGGTTTAGACCCTTCTTTTGTAGGAATGATACGCTGGATAATATGTGTATCGTATGTCTTTAGGTCATCATATGTTCAAGTGAAAATGTCACGATACCTCTTGAACAAGTTGATAAGGGCTTGTCTTTCTTCGAGGGAGCTTCCTAGTCTTATGTTGACACACTTGGGATTGGATTTAGTCCCAAGGTTGATCTGTCCATTTGAAAGGGTGGAACTTTGGGTCTTGGTGTTCGGTGGGCCTCGGAACTAGTTCTATAGGTAAAACAATTTCTCTAATGTGACCACTCCTTTAGGTATTGGGTTTACTTTTCATGCATCAGCTTCTTCCTGTAGGGACCTTTCATGTTCCTCTTCTTCGATGGTTGCATCTTTAAACACTTCTGCACTTGTCACAAAATCCAGTATCTATTGGTCATCATTGAAAATGCGTAAGTTAGTTATGTTATTAGGAACAACTGGTTTATAAACAATTTCAATAGAAACTTCGTCCCTAAGGGGCGTGAATCTAGTTGTTTCATTAGAAAATGTGTCAATGGTGGAATTATTAAATCTAGGAACATAAATAATATTGAAAGCTTTAAATGAGTTTATCAAATGCCATACCTCTTGTTGGTAATTCTTGAGGTGAGGGGACAAACAATGAATTGTGTTGCATACATGTCTTGAAATTTTTCAAAATCCTTGATTACCTTCAAACAATCTTATTTTAGGTCTATGGATCTTTTTAGGCCAAGGATCTGTTAGCCTCCTGCTGCAGCAGGTTACTCATATTTAATGATTGACATTTTTACAGGCCAAATATGTCATACTTTGCATGCTGCAATGCTCCATATTTGCTTAACAGTCTCCAAGCGAAGAAGGCTACTCAGAGTTCATTTTACTGCCTTCCAAATTTTGAGAAGTTATTCCGGTGTTGAACAATTTTCAATTAAAGGGAGGTCCAAACAGCTTAATCTTGGCAGAGTCTTAGATAGGTAGAGAATCAAAGGAGCCCAACAGCTTAATCTGGGCCCTCGGATGAAATAAGGGTAGTCTGTAGATAGGAAAGCATGAAAAAGAAAATTTGAAATGATGGGTTTGCAAGTCTAAGTGCACCCAAACCAAAAGAAGAAAAAATGTTAGGTAAGTAGGTTGGGTAGGTAGTTTTGAGGTTGCTGAATCTTGATTGCTGATCAGTTCCAGGTTTCCAGGTGTCATCTTTACTCAGGACACAATCACCAGGCAGTTCTATGCGAGAAGCTCAAAAATAGGCATAACTAACTTCCTTTCTCCATCTCCCCCAATCATTAACTAATTTCCCCAAAAGGGGTCAATATCTGCATGACACCTCTTAAGTTCCATCATTTTCATATCATTAGCTTGGGTGAAGATCTACTTTACTCAAAGATATTCCATACTCTCTCTAAAAGGTTCTATCCCCTCATAACAGCCTAAGATCTCTCGAACTTACTGCTTTCTTACCATCTCCATATTAACTACTGACATTATTATTTAACTCCCTATATTTTCCCATCCCCCTACTAAAACTATGTAAATAATCATCCCTTATGAAAATATCCCTCCCCTTGGTTGAAAAATAACCATAAGTACCCCCGGGAATTGTTCAGTTTATCTGAAACTTAGCAAGAACCCTCATGCTACCCCTTCAAACTATCTTCTGAATACAATGGACTCCTTCCAGAGTATAAAATCCCTTTTTAGGTTATCGGACCCCTTCCAAAACCTCATGCTTGTCTAACGCACCTGCTCACTCCTTCCAACCACAATAGACCCCTTGCCGACCTCCTTAACACTCCGCAGATCCTAGTAAGCCAGCTCGCATTGCAAGATCGCAATATTCTCACCATATAAGTTATGACCCATCCGTCGTTACCCGATGTGATATCGCGATATCGGCGATCAGCAATCGCAAGCATCGCATGTCCAACTAAAACACCTTCCCGTTCCTCGCCGATGCGATATTGCGATCACATCAGAGAAGTTCATCGCATCGCCTTCAAATATGAGCACCCTGCCATGTCACATCTGTACCAGGGACCCACCGCTGACGTCATCCGCCGTACTGCTGATGTCAGCAGCCAAGAAACCAAAATTCGCGCACGAAGAAAAATCGCACTTCGGAGCTCCAGAACAAGAAACATAGGCAGTTTTCAAAGTGCGATTAGCGCGAAGCGCTAATCACACATCACAATGGGAAATAGGCCGTTTTGGGGAATCTTTGGGGAATCTTTTGATTCCTTGGCCCGTTTTGTGCCGAAAAAGCCCGAAATCGCCCGATTTTGACAAATTAATCCAGTTTAAAGACAGGAAAGGACCAGTGATAGAGATTAAAGAGTATGAGATCAAATCAACAGGGAAAAAGCATGTCAAAGAGTATCAGCAAGTGGCGGAAACCATCAATGTAGCGGCAAAGAGTATCAACGAAAGATCTGAACAACAGCCCAAAGTAGGAGAACATTTAATACCTTCCAGCAAAGTCAAAGAAAGAGGGCGAGGCCACTCAAAACTGTCAAATCATGGTTATTGCACAGTTAACTCACACCAGAACAGAACTACAGATCCCGAAGCACAGTTATTCCAGTAGTACCGCATCGAGCCTCCAAGGGCCACATTGCACTCCTTTCGATTCAGCTGCCTCTAGCGCAGCCTAAAGGACTTACCTGCATTTAATTCCAGCAACACTTAGGTTTTAGAAAAGCTTTTCCGGCAGACCTGTTTAGGTCAATTGTAATAAATGACTTTCTGATATTTTGCTTATATATACCACCCTGAAAGATGGAGTAAGGGGTTGGTTGGTGGGTGAGTCGAGGAAATTGCTTAATATTTGATATCTCGACATTTTTTCAAGACGAGACCCACACTGTAACTGTCATACTTTCCATAATCAAAGACTGCTGAAAGCATGGATTTCGAAACTGTTTGATGTGCTTGATTGGCTGAGGAGTGATTACGGAATTCCTGTGCTTCTACATGGTTCAATAAGTGTTTCTCAACTCTGTTAATTTTCATGTTTGTTTTACCACCGTTCCGCCATCTAAAGTGCAGAAAAGAAGAATAGCTTAGGATTTGAACTACACCTTAAGCTCAATTTCTGCATTTTTTCATGTTTTCATCAGAAATAGTTATGAACATGTATACTTAAATGATCTTGTTTACACTGTTTCTTTCACATATGAATGAGAGTTTAGGAATTCTTAGCTACTTCTAGATAACCATTCATCCACTTCTCCTCTTTTTCAGTCTGATGAAATGATTCTCCTTTGCCTTTCATCTCTAATTTTCATTCCATCCTTTCAGTAGATTGATAATTGTATCATGTGTGGCTATCTCGCTCCTTAATCCTCTTGTGACCAAGACAACGCAATAGCAAGCCTTAATCCATGACTCCATGCCCAATGGTTTGAAACTTATCACACCTTACTTTGCCTCTTTTCTTGAGATTTCTACCTTCCATCCAAATACAAACAAAAACCCCTGAGCTAAAAGCTAGCCTAAAATCATCAACAAAGTTGAATCATTAAGAGAGAGCCCTCTCTGATTGCAGGTGGGCTAGAACCTGCAATCCAAAGATTGGTTTGTGGTTACCTCGGCTGTATCCCTAAACAGGAGCCTAGGGACAACTTGAGTGATAACAGGATCAATGCCTCATACTCTGCAATGTTGTTGGTGCACTAGAACTCTAACCTACATGAAATCAAGAATCTGTTTCCATTGGGATCTACCAAGACACAACTTTCTCCAGCTTCGTCATGAGTCTTGGATCTGTCATAATATAACGTCCAGATCCCAAAAGTGACGACGGGTGGGTCTGGAGTGTGTAGGTTTAAGGTGCAGATTTCATTGTTATGGCTTGCGGTTTGCACTGGGAGTTCTGACTGGATATATGGAGGGATGGACAACGTTTGGGATTGATGGCAACCGGATAGTGTCTCGAGGATATACACCTACAAATTCTCTTGGGTGTAGCTAATTAGTTCGCTAAACCCCTCAAGATCAGTTATGGTGTGCTTCATGCAAGGCTCGCTATTGAATTTGATCTGATTATTCTTTCCTTTGTAGGGTAGCCATAAGTGGGACCAGTCAGTGCCGAAGTAGCCTTGAAGCTTGCAGGACCAATCTCTACTAAGGAGTAACCCATAGGCTTCCAGGATGTCTATGAAAATGATGCCAATGCACTAATGCACTCAGGAATCAGAAGACAACTAAATAATAACGTTATTCAACTCCCCAACGGTCAGGACTTGGGACCTATCCAGCTGGATAATTTTAGTGTCTATTTTATCAAGCTAGATTTTTAGCTTCTTGAAGACCAACCAGGGCATGACATTGGTTGATGCACCAGAGTCAATGAGGCTATTGTGAACATTGTAGTTGAATAATTCAAAGGTCAAGAGGAAAGGAGGGGTCAAACCTCTCAAGTTTAATATTATGGCTTGTAGTTCAATAACGACCTAGGATTTGCTTAAGGAGTTGGCCCTAATTGACGAGGGATATTTTCGAGGAGCGGGAGTGGTGGAAAAGGTTTTGACCATCAACTCACATTGACTGGTCAATTTTCAAAGCTCATACAATGAGATGTTGGCCTGAGTCTTCTTCATGTCCTTAATAATATTGTAATCCAAGTCCATGGACGAAGTGTCTTTGGATGGGTGCTACGATAACGAAGTGGTTTTAGTTGTCATCCCTTTGGTCAAATTTTTGGGGGTGGATGTGTCTCCTTTCCCAACGGTCGAGGACTCTTGAGAGCTTAGGTCATTCGTCCCTTTGGGGAATGGGGTGGATGGTTGGATGGTGTTAGTGGGTGGAAGAATCCTTCTCAACAAAGACCTTTTCTTATCTTCCAGCGTAGCATCCGACATAGGTCCCTTACTCCTAAGACTGTAGTTTTTAGGGGGCTTCAGGGGAGGAGTTTCTCCCATGATGGCCTCTTGAGCAGTCAGCGCTTCTCCCCTAGAAATGACTTCAAAGTCTAATACAACAGATGGAGCATCATTGTAGGGGGGGAGTCTTCCTCTTCAGGGTCATTAGTTTCTTCTTTAGCCTCTCTTGTGGCCTGGTCTTCTAAAAGTTGGGTTACTACGGAGGTCATGTTATGGAGCCATTAGGGGCATGTTTTCTTAGAATGAGAGGCTTGGTGGAAATTTCAGAAGTTGTCCTTTCCTTGCCTGAGACTCTTTGGGGGGGGGGGAGATTGTTAGTCTTCCAGAAAAATGGTTTAGCGGGTTTTCCTCCTCCTGAAACGTCACTAGTCTTTCTATTTAATTCGAACACCTCATTATTCAGTTTCTTCAAGGATTTGGTTAGTCCTTCAAAATCAAAGGAATCTTTGTCTTTATCTGCGAGTTTACTGGATGAGGCTTGATTCTTCTTAGCGGATGGTTTTTTCTCCTCCCACGAATCATGCTCTAGGGCTCTAATAGAAAGAAGATATTTTTCGACCTATAGAACTGTAGCAAAGTTCTCCACTAGGATGATATTTGCTTCACATTTAATGAATACAACGATGTCCCATGGCAAGGCCCTAGTGTAATAATCAATCGTGATGGAATCATCAAGGGCCACGTCAATCGGGAACTTATTTAAAATGGTGGTGAATTATTGGTTGAAATCTTTCACCTTGTCCTTCTTGTGGCACTTCAATGCGCTACGCTTGGTGAGGAGCATAGAAGGTGTCTTGTCTTCTGAAAACTTATCAAGAAAGGTTTTCTGGAATTCCTCCCAAGTTTGTATGGAGCCAACAGGTAGTGACTGATACCAGGTGGCAGCCTTATTTCCGAAAGTGTGGGGGAACAAGCAACAAGCCACATCGCCGTATTGAACCCTCATCATTTGCAATGCTATGTATAAATTGCTAATATGGTCAGCCATCAAAGTTCCCTTCTCGGGGTTGAACTTCGGGATGTGTTTCTCATGATCGTGGGGCATGTCATGAAGTTTTCCCCTAATGCCTAATGGGGATTGAGCCATTCGGGCCAACAATTGTTGCAATCAATTGCCTCTAAAAGGGGGAGGAAAAAAGAGGCAGTTGACATTTCCCTTTGATTCACTACCGATACCTGATCCCATGCTAGTGTGAGGAGGTTGCCTACCTTCCCCTCGAGGAACTCTAAGGTGTCCTAGGTCTCTAGTGTTTCTCACATTCCTGGTGTTCCTCAGGTTCCTCACGAGGTGTTGATTGTTGTAAAATTTAGTATTATCTCTAAGGTACTCCATGGCTCCCCGCCCTAGGGTCCCTTTAGTATTCTCTCTCAAAGGCTGATTGTTGTTGACAGGGGTATCTTCTAGGACTCGTTGATATTTCCCTGTGTCTCTCCCCATTGTTACCTACTTTTTCCCAGGTGAAGGTGTTCTTAATTTCTACTCCTTCATCTTCAGGGGGACTATCCAACCCCTCGATGGAGAGCCTTTCCATGGCTTCAACGTAGTCATTAAGCGCTAGCCCGATTAACTGGGATATGGAGTTAACTAGGACGCCTTGATGCATATGATGAGGCATGGAGGTGCGAGGTTTGGATAGGGGTTAGTTACAGGAATTACTTTCAAGCCCCTAGCGAACTGTAGAGTAATAGTGCGAATGGCCTTGAGTTGTTCGTTGGTGACTTCGAAAAGGGGAAACTCCTCTCCTCCCGAGGCATCTTCAAGAGGGGGAGGTTAGGAGACTTCTTGATGTGGCCTCGTGAATGTCAAACTGTAAGGGGGAATATATGGCATTTCAGGATGCATGGGGGGACGAGGTTAGTTACTAGATTTATAAAAAGTTTTAATGTCAGGGCGTGGGTTAATACTTTGCATGGCCCTCATTCTAGCACCAAATATGTTGACGGGTTGGAATTCTCCACCAACAACAAACGGGATCACCCCGGTGTAGGTTCCCAACTAGACCGTGCACTGTTTGCTTTAGGGATCCCATCTGGTATGTAGTCCCCGCTGTCGTTCAAGTGTTTTGTGATTTCTTTGGACAAAAGTGGGGTGTGGGCTCAATTGAAAGCATGAACTTCCATAAACACAAGGAAATAATTGACAAATATCTTATAATGTGGATACCATGAATAGCCAAACTATTAACAACATAAAAATTACGTAAAGTAATTGTCATTAGACTTCAAATAAGACTCATTTTTTATAAGAGAAAGTGCTTAACAACTGTAAAGTAGTTCATAGAAATCAAACATCTATAAGCATAAGTAACCATACGGTCAAGAATAGATTATACCAATACCAACGAAACAGTTCACCAATATAGGCGTAGAGTTAGTGAATCATATACCATCCATGTGTAGAATCACAAAGTTTGTAGTATGAGACATCACATGAATAGACCGTACATCAAAGAACTCTCAAGAACATTTGATCCATCAAGTGAAAATACTCATGACATTACGACATAAAATATTTGAGGAATCTAATAGTGGAATATTACAATCACTCTTTGCGTCAATTAGAAGAGCATAAGTTCTCTTAAGCAATATGTCTCAAAAATGTCCTCAGCCAAAAGTCTTGTACAATGTGTCATAAGAGTGTATTTATAGAGTGAGGGTGACCCTTGGCCTACTTGGGACTCTTGAACTCCCTCATGACCTTTCATCTACCTAATGACTCTTGGACTTCCTCATGATCTTTCATATTCCAAAATGTCTTATTCTATCAAATTACAAACATCACATAATAAGCTACAAATCTAACCTATCAATTTAACAATATCAAGTTCAGGGATGTATAGATTGAGCTGCTTCATTAAGTATGTGTGCCATAGTTTGTAATCAGTTGTGATGGGGGTGATTTACGGTTTTTCTTCATCATGTCTGTGCTGGCATTCGAGTGCATCTGGGATGAGGGTGGTATTTTTGGAATTCACCTGGTTATTCAAAGTTACCAATTTTGTGTAAACTCTTACTGGTTCCACCATATAACGTGTAATATTTTCTTTGGTGACGGGTAGGTCCTCTGCATGGGCTACTTGTTTATATGTATCAACAAAAGCTTGCACCTCCCTTGAGATATACTCTTGCTTTCATACCTATCTGAATTCTCTGATAGAAGGAACTCCATGTAGTTGGATCATAAACTCTAGGCCATTGAAAAGGTGATTGTAGGAGGGCAACACCCTGTGCACGTCCTTGGTCAATTTTTCCTTTGATTGGATATTGATGCAGAGCTGAACCTTGGTGGTTTGGATGTTGATCCAATCCTTCTTAGGGACTACCATTGGTGCTTTTGTCTACTTAATGGACCACAAATGCATGTTGTCTAGAGCGATTATAGCTTCCTTTATCATTGCATCTCTCTCTTTTGTGTGAGCTTGTATCACCAAGATTGCAGCCACTGTGTGGTGCAGATTTGACATCTCTTTGTAAACCATCACCATGTCTTCCCCGAGAGTCTTTGCCTCACCTTTGATTGCTCCCTATAATTTTGTTGTTCTTGAGTGCACTAAATGGAGGGCTGCATTCTCTTCTTCTACTCTCCTTCTATCTTGCTCTACACTGGCGACCCTTTTTTCAAATGCGTAAATACTATTCTAAAGGTTTGTGATTTGTTTGTTCATCTGGGCCACATTGTCTTCCATGGTGGTAACGAAATTTTTCCTGGACGAGGCAACCATTTCTGGATTCACAGTGATGTTGGGCACAATCTCCTTGGTTGTGGTGACCGATAAGGGCTCCGCTAGATTCCTGGCATAGTACTTTTTCCTTTCCATCTATTGAGACCTAAGATTTTTGTTGTTCCAACATGGGGGATAACCACCTAGTCCGGACCTTAAGATAACTCCATTTTTGTTTTAAATGGTGGCTCCGAATGGGGATGATGGGACCAGTTTCCCATAATGGGTTTTAAAATGAGAGTGGGTGGCTTTCGAGTGATTGTAATAGAATGATAACTAAATAACCTATTCTATCATGCAAATCTCTAGCAAACTTAATCTAATATAAACCTAGGTATTTATGTATAATATGCAATCTATAAAGATATATGCTTGACATGTGATAATAAATATCAATCAAATATAAAACAGAGATGATAACATGTAGAGATAATTTCTTTGACTAAATAGTTAGTCAAAGAAATGTATAAACTATATCACATATATGATGATTCACATATGAAAATAAACAATTTCAACTAGGCATCATACAATAGTGCAATTAATGCTTAACAAAAAGAACATATCTAATATATAATTCATGAAAATAAAGTGTTGTCACTAATTAAACAGAAACAAGACTAATCATACAAGATACAAGTACCATATATGTGAAGTTCTGCTCATTTGAATAATGACATAGATCGACTCCTTTCTTCATATCAAATTATCTTCCAAGTATACAATAGTGCATCAACAACGGAAAGTAGTCAGATATTTAAAAGAAACTATCATGTTCTATAATTTCACCAAAGCATTCACAAACTTACAAAAGTGCATTCTTTGCAAATGTTTTTGATAAAATTCTGAACCCTTCTCTAAATGCATGAGAAGGGTATAAATACTATTCTAACTAATGTTCAAAAATAGATTATACAAAATTTGAGGAGGTTTCAAGAAACCTTCCTCCTAACTAGTTAACTAACTCTAAAAATAAAAAGTGACTTGATGAGTAGAGGTTATGATAATGATTTGCTGTCTTCCGGCTTGTCTTTCAAATCACATATATCAACCATCGGTTTGACTTGAGGAGGTGCCCCAAACTGTGTACTGACCTGTCTTGCGAAAATTACATCTGTGAGAGGTGGCAGCATCTGCTGAGTTGGGTCAAGATTTGATTGTGTGGATTGATGAGGTATTTCCCATATGATTCCCAACCAGTCTTTGCTAACTTTTCAATTGCTTCCCTTTGGATTTCAGCTTTTTCCTTCCATATTTTATGCAAGTCATTTAAATTGGGCAGTTCTTTTGGGTTGCCTTCCTTCACTAGGTTGGTGGCAAACAAAGTGTGGTTTACCACCTTCACTATGTGTTCGACACCTCGCCGCTCTTGCCACTGCTAGTTCAGCTTGTTTGATCCTTGCATCCCAATCCATGAAAGGAATGTCCTTGTGTGTTTCCTCGATCTCAGGCAGATTAGCCCTCCTCCCCTCTTTTGTTTCTTGCCACTCGATGAAATTTGAGATTCTTGTGTTTAGATGAGTAAACTCAGTTCTCTATTCAATCGCTTTATTCATTTGTTGGTCACTAGTGATCAAATAAGGAGTGATATGTGACATATTTTGGTAAAAATTTTCTTGTTGTTTTAACAAGAGGGAATTTAGTTCTAGTGCCTCTTTGATGAATTCCTTGATAGTAGGAACATCCTTATATCTTTCCATGGCTTTCTACAAGTCTTAGAGTTGCATGTTTTCGGCCAATATGTCCGCTTCATGGCTTATCTTCAACACCTCCATGCTCTATTGCGATTGGGCTAGTTGCTTAGCAGCCTGCATGTTCACACTTTCCTTCTTTGTTTCAAGTTGTTGCTCGAGCTATGCAATATTCTCTTCCTTTTCCTTCAACAAAATAGATATCTCGATAGCTTTTTCCATGGTGGCCATTGCATACGCCCCTATAAACTGTGACAATCTAGTCAAGTTTTCAGCTGGGTTGGAAGGGATGTCTTTCCAGACTATGTCCATCGGCTCATTCCCGGGTGGGACCTCGGGTGTTTCTATCCTTCTCCTTTTCCTATGTCTCCTTACTACAACCTTATGTAGCAGGTTGTATAACACATCCAAAGGAGGGATTTCAGTCCCCTTTAAGACAATTTCCGATGTGGGCAGAGTGGGAATGATTTCAGTCTGCTGAGACATCGTTGCTTGCTCATCTATCAATTCAAACTCTGTGTTTTTCTAAACATGCTGAGGATTTTGATACTCCATAGTTTCTTGGGAATTTGTTGTCTTGGGAGCATCTTGTAGTTTCTTATTTAATTGATCCCACTCATGCTCCAAACTACTACTTTTGATCTCATAACTAATATCTTTAGGTGGGGTGATCATACCATGTATTTCGGCTAACTTCCTGCTGGATTCTATTGTATTCTCAGTGTCTTGGTCCTTCCCTGTATCCAGTACTTTCCTTATATCCACTTGAGATTCTATGCGAGAATTAGGTCCCTCGATGTTGACAGTCACACTGGGTGTAGGATTTTCCTCGATTTTTAACAAATGCATTAGAATTATTTCAAGCCTCTTGTTTCTGAACCCCTGAAAGCTTTAAAAATCTTCAGGAATCAGATTTGTCCTTGTCCATTCGAATGATTGTTCAAAGAACTCAGCCGAATGTAAAAGGTCTTCAAAATCATTAGCTTCATGGTTATAAGGCTTAATCTTTACTGCAATAGTGATGTTATATGCTATCTTGTCTGGATCAAATTTCCTTTTGGCAAAGTATGGAGCTTGAGGCTTTCTAGGCTTATGACTCCTTGATTGCATGGTTAAAATTTTCTAATGAAAAGGAACCACACCTAATAGGAAAATATGCCCATAATAACTTCTTGCTTTCTTTCAGGACTTTGTTCAAGCCTTTTCCCACAGTCTGGTGGGCTATTTCTCTTGCTAATAATTTATCAAAGACATACAAAGGGAGGACATGTGGGTTTGTTGTACTACCAAAAACCCTAATGTATGTAAACCATTCTTGAACAAGATATTTTCTGACTGCAAGAAGGTCTATAGCAGCTTCTTTGGAAAACCTCAAGGCTTTCCTATTGAAAATTAATTCATGCAATGGAAAAATAAGATCATGGCATAGTTTATAAAAATGGGGCATATAATGGGATTCCCAAATTTGTTTATGGCTGAGATGGATAAGGTAGGGGTCCTGTAAGGTCCATTTTAGTGTAGAAACAGATGGCATCCATGATGTAGGCACTAAAATAGAATGGAGGAAGGTTCTCTATGGAGGAGGATCTTTTCTATCAATATTCGGTGATGACAGTGGCTAGGTTATCAGATAGGATGGTGGCCCAATTCATAATGTGGGAATTTACACAGGCATCAATCAAAGGTATCCATTCTATGGAAAACTTAGCATTATTAGGTGACCTATATAGTTTACATGACATAGCAGCTGCATAGTTGTAGGGGTTTGCTAAAAAGGCTACAGGATACATACCCGTTTTATTAAATTTTAACTTGTTCTCCAACACCCTCCAGCCCTGTATCATCTTGAAAGGTTATTCGTTCTTCTTTGTGAAGTTGGTCATGTATGATTTATCATATATGTCTTGGGGGTCAGGTATATGGTACATTTGCTTCAGGTCTTCTTCTTTGAATGACCCCATGAGTTCCATTCTTGAGTTCTTGAATTGCCTATCTTGAATAGAGAGGTTGTCCTCCACCCACCTAATCATATCAATGTATGGGAGGATTTTGCTCTCGCTCCTATTCTGTGACGGAAAGAACAGGTAGCATCCTTGAATTAGAGTCCTGAACGTTTTATTGAGTCAGTCGTCGCTTTTGTGACAATAATCTTGGGATGCTTATCCTCAAGCCTATTGTATATGACCTCCCAAGCTATTTCTCCCCCATCGGCACTGCAGACCATATCAGAGAATATAGGAGACATGTCTAATAACTTGTTGAGTCTTGAAAATGTCATTCATTTCCAATACACTTTCACTATTATGTCCATTATATCACCTCCATTTCACCTCCATTTCACTACTATGTCACTACATTCATCCCATTTTCGTTATCATTGGGCCACATTTATGTTTTTCCAAACTTTATTAATTCTAAGCCTTTTAAGTGAATTTGTGGTTAAAAATTAGAAAATAATGTGCATATGCTTATACCTAACAAATTGGTTGAGATTGTTGACATGTGTAGGTTGAAAGGAGGCTTCTAGAAGACCCTTATGTGGCACTCTAAGGCCAAATTCGAATTTGAGTGGAAAGAATCATGGGATCATGAAGATATGTGTCACATCTCCTAATTGTATTGTAACTCTAAGAAGACATGTGTCTTATCAATTCCTATTTTGATCAAGACTCTAGAGGTAGAGGGAGAGATTCATGGACTCTCATTAATGAGATGGCTTCTTATCATTTTGTATAAATAGGAGATCTCTCTCCTTCATTTGTTAGTCTCAGCTTGTTAGATCTTAGCTTGTGAGATGGCTTTCGAAAGCTTTGGAGAGCTTTGTTGTACTTTGTGATTTTGAAGAATTTGAATAAAGCTTTGATGTTCTCAACATGGAAGGAGATGTGAAGTAGATGTCATGGAGCACATTAGAATGTAAGGTAGAGCAGATTTTATTTTGTAATTTTGCTTTGATTTCATTATGTCATTTGATTGCTTTCAAGTTTGATAGATTAGATTTTCCATTCATGCAATTTTAATTCATGTAAGTGTGTTCAACCAGTTGATTGTAGATTAGTTTTTCTTTACATGTTTTTTTTTGCATCAAGTAGTGACATGAGATTTGCCTCTCTGCTAACTTTGTTTTTTTTAGCTTTTCAATTTCAGTTATGTTTTGATTTCAGTCTTATTCATTTGCTTTGTTAGTTAGTTTAGATATCAACTCACTCATTTCATTGATGGTTACCTCCAAAAGCCATAGCAAGACTAACTGGCGAGAGATCGAAATATGAATGTTGTGATTTGATTTTAGTTTACTTTTCTGCAGTTAGATATTGGATTGCTCATTTCATTGACGATTACCTCCGAAAGCCATAGCGAGACTAACTGGCGAGGGATCAAAATATGAATGTTGTGATTTGATTGTAGTTTACTTTTCTGCAATTAGATATTGGATTTCTCATTTCATTGACGGTTACCTCAGAAAGCCATAGTGAGACTAATTGGCGAGGGATCAAAATATGAATGTTGTGATTTGATTTTACTTTTATTAGTTTGCAGTTTTTGATTTGTTTGAGTGCAATAGCTTAACTTTTATTTCTATATTTAGACAAGCAGCAGAGACAGTGATTTCATGATCAATATTTCATCTTTTGTTTGTTGAAGTAGCTGCACATTTACACTTTTTTTCAAGTAATGATTTGATCAATAGCATGTTTTGAGATTTTTTGAAGTGCTAAGTTTTGGAAGTTACCAATAGGGACGTAAACCTTGTCTTGAAATCTCTACCCATACTTGACCTTTAAAAGTATTCTTAAGACCTTAGAATAGGATTTCCATTTGCATTAGACACTTTAGGAGATCAACAAAAACAAAACCCCAAAACAAAATAAAATCTATAAAACAACGAAGTAAGAAAAATGTTAACTAAGCACATATGTTGCACCACACTTCATTAGTTTACGATACCCGGATTGATAATTTATGTAGAGCAATTTAAGACGTTAAATTGACTAGACATAGCTCGAACTCTGTAATGCTCTACTTTTTTTTGTTTCTGCATCGCTTTTCGCATTGACATGTCTTTTGTAGCTCTCCTAAAATGGAAGAGATATGTTCAGTACAGACAAAATAGGGAAATTAAGGTTGAAAAATATCTAGAATGACTTTGAATCGTGGGAGGATTTCGAATGAAATATTCAGCATTAACTAGCCATAACTTGAAACATCATTACCTCTCCCTAGGCCACTAAACATTAATTACCCTATCAAATAGTTCAGTATTATATTAAAACAGAGTTACTTCCCACACTTGGTGCTTTATTCGTGCATCACATATTTTAAAATGATGTCATATAGTATTTCATGTTTATAATGCGAAATGCGATTGTGAATATCAAAATATCACATTTCGCAAATTGTTATCGAATGACACAATGGCATGGATTATTTATTTGCGACTCATGTGAAATGCGATTGTGAATTGTTTAGGCATTTTGATCGGAATGTCGCAGCAGGGGGGTTGATTGCATATCACAACTTATTTAAGGTGTTTATGATTATCACATCAAAAAATGCGATTTGCGATTTGCGATGAGGATCCTAAACTTGTGTTGTTTTCTAAGATTTTTCAAGGCAATTCTCACTGTTAGGATTTATTTTTCAAAGACTAAAAATTTAAAAAGGGTCCCCATTTATATGTCTAGTATCAGCTATTACTATATATAAATGGGAGGGGTTGTTACATAGTACAAAACCATCACATTTTTGAGGCTGACTTCGTCAAAGGTGAGCTTCGTGAGATCTGGGACCTCCTCCTCTTGTTCTTCTAAGAAACCAAGCTCTTGCAAAGGGAGGTTCCCTCTAGTGAGGGGAGTAGAAGGAGGCACATCTAATGGGGGTAGCTCACTTTGTTATGTATCCAACTCAGATGTTTTATTGGTCTCTCCTCTTTCGATTCCCTTGGTTTCCTTTTCTTTTCTCCTCTTCAGTTCTTCCCCTGCTGCTTTCTCTCCTGCTTTGCTAGTGCTTGTTGCCTCTTAAGATCCTCTTCCTTCTTAATATTTTCTTCTTTCTATTTTAGCTCATGTTACAACCTCATTTTCTTCTCTTCTTCCTCAGCCTTGCACTCTTCTTGCCTCCTTTTCTTCTCTACCTCTTCCTGATCCCTTCATTCCTCTTGCAGATTTTCTTGTAGTTTTTTCTCCTTTTCCTCCTCTTCTTGTTGCCTTTTCTTTTCGAGCTAGCTCTAGTCACTGGAATCTTGAGATTTTTTGAGCTCTTGCTCTCTTTTCCTCTTAAACTCCTACTTTTTCCTTGCTAGGATGGTGTTCCTTTGTTTTGGAATTTCATTGATGCCTTCCTCTTTTGGGTCGCTCATAATATCTTTGACCTCTTTCTCTTTTTACTTCTTGGATTCCCTAGTGGTCTTCTGTGTCTCCCATTGTTTCTTCTTCATGGTGGAGGCTCTCTCTTGAAGACTAAAATTTTCCTGGGAATACTTGAGGAGCTCCTCATCTCTGGCCTACTTCTCACTAGGACTAATTCCCCTAGTGGTATTATACCAATTCTTTATCCCATCTTCGTGATCTTGTCTGGTGTGTGAATATGACCAGCTGAACTTTGATTTTTTACATTGGGGAACCACAACTTTCTCGGGATCATACGTCTGATATTTGAGGTTTACAAAGTGTTACCTTTCAATGCTTCAGCTTCTGCTTCCACTTGTTTGAAATTCTCGACTATAGATGCTCTGATGACAAGTAGGAAGGCGGACCATGGTTTCTTCTTACCTTTATTTAGTACCTTTGAAAATCCCTGAGTCATTTGGTAGAAAACTTCTTGCAAGAGTGTTTTATCTGTGACAAACATAGGCAATGCATGGGGGGCCTTCTGTGTGCCGAAGGCTCTAATGAACGTGCCCTCCTAGATGGAAAACCAATGTGCTACCTTGACCACGATCTCCATGGCCCTCCTTGACATGCATGGTGGCTCCTCTCCAAATAGCTACTATTATAGTGGGGCGATAAAATATTTTGAAATCACATCTATCATACCTTTATAGGTAGTGTCCTAGAAAACCTTGTAGTGGTGGTGCACGGGACTGGCCATTGCTGTATCCCAGTTATCAAATCGACATCTTGTGTAGACGATGTCTAGAAGGTATGAGGCCATGTAGAATTCAGGAGGTTGCTCTGGCTCTGGGTGCTTGGCCGCAGTTATGTTTGTCTTTAGGGACCATGCCAAAATTCTCGCCCAGTTGAAGATTGTTCCCTGGTGGCGACAGCATGCATGAGAGGTACCCAAGTGCCATAGAATACATCACAGTCTTATTTGTTGTACAAGAGGCACATCATAGTGGCAATTAGTTGATATACTTTCCTTAGCCTCTTTATCCTATATGCTTGATCTGTTCTAACCCGAAATTTTGACAGTCCTACCACCATTCCCTCAAAATATCTTTGACTAGTATTACAAAACCAAAGAGCCACTGGGTATTGAAGGTCTCTTGCCTTTCAGGGAGTCTACAGTAGGCAGATATATCTAAAGGGGAGATTGCAAATAAGGATGCTCTAGTGTGATCCTTGATCGTTCACAAATCTGTATATGTATTCTGGAGGACCCAGTCAATACTCTCTGTGCACGGAAAGATCAAAGTATGTGATGCTATCTTGTGCAACTTAGACCTCTTGACATTAAGGTATATCAGGAAATCCTCTTGGGTTTCTGGTATGTATGGCCTCATAAACTCTTCATAGATGTTATACCAGGAGAGTCTTGTACTTTTATTGATATTGCAGGTCATGTCTCCATAGATGGGTGGTTCCTTGTATTGGTATATTTCTAATGATTTTCTTCCCGAGCTACTACGAGCAGCCTTTGTAGTCGGGGGTTCCATCTAGTCTTCGAAGGAGAAGATGGAGATGCACTCGAGGTCTCATCACCTTCCATGTCAAACAGACAATCCCACGATGAGAGAAATGGCATGAAAATTCAGTAGGAACTGCTTAAATAAAAATCAATTTGAAAAGTTGTAAGGAGGTCTTTTGGTAGGCCGCTTTGGAGGGTAGGTTGCATGGGTTGCAAGGAGAAAATTGTGACTTAGCGACTTGGTGTATGAGTCTTGGAGTCGCGAGGTTGTTGAGTCACGAGGTTGTGGAGTCGCTAGATCACGAGGTCACCGAGTCACGAGATCACGAAGTTGTGGAGTTGCAAAGTTGCAGAGTCGTTAGGTCGTGGAGTTGCAGAGTCACGAGGTCATTAAGTTGGTTTGGTCATAGGAATTGTGGTATTGCAGCTATGGGTCGTGCGACCTAGGCTTTGGGTGGGTTGAGGAGGAATACTTGAGGCTTGGGGGAGGTTTGAAAATATTCTTGGAGAGATGGTCAGGCTTACTAATGAAAACATGGATGATTAAGGTTAAGGAATGGCTATGAGGGGGGTAAGAGGGACGGCAAAGGGCGAGAGAAATTGATTTTCAGGTTTGGGGTGAAAACCTAGGCAAACGGGAGATAAAGAAAACCCCCTAGGGTGGAATGTGGAGGGTCGGAGGAGAAGAGAATGACTCTTGGACCAAAAGAATGATTACCAGGAAGGTGAAAGGTCACAGACCTATAGAGATTGTGCGCGCACCCAAGTCGCAAGCCTCTTTTGTCTCTCGTGCGAAAAAACGAGTTGTTACAAATGAATAGGGGCAACCTACTATTTATAGTTTTGGTCGCACATGCGATGGTTGCATGGGTCGTAAGTGCGACCTTGTGACCTATGTAACCTGGCAACCTGTTGTTCGCGAGGTCGTAATGGTTGCATGGTCGCGAGGAATGTCAACTGCAACCTTTGTGACCTATACAATCCAGCGACCTGTTGGGCACGAGGTTGCAGGAGTCATGTGGTAGTGATGGGTATTGCTTGCGACCTTTGCGACTTAGCGACCTACGGGTCGCAATGTCACAATGGTCACAAGGGTCACAATAGTTGCAATTGATTGAAAGAGCCATATTTTGAAGTTGCAACTGACTTGCTTGAATTGGATTTTCAACTTAACTTGACTTAGAAGGAAACTTTAGGTTCTTACAAGGCTTTTCTAGTCTGGTGTGCTTTTGAGTATATTCCTAAGGTGCAGAATGTTATCGCGCGATATAGTGGCTCCGAAAATTTTAAGGATTTGAAAGTTTTAGAAGGGTTGTTACAGAAGCTACAACACCTTCTAAAGAGTCATGTTATTATCTTTATGCCTCACCCCACGGTCAGATTTATCTTCGTCCAAAAAAAATTGGGTGAGAGAAGGTCGAACTAGATGACAAGCTTGCAAGAGTACGATATTGAATTCAAACTAGTTCATACGATAAAAGGAAATAGTCTCTTTCAGCTTGTAGCAGAAGTAGTTAACGCACCAAAAGAGGAAGCTTCTTGATGGGAGTAAGAAATTGAAATGTATAATATAAAAAAAGCTATCCCCACTAACGAAGCCACGTCTTGGTACATGTATGTGCGACAGTATCTTGAACATGGTACCTTTCCCTCACACTTATCAACAAGATAGAAGATGGTCATTTGACCTAAATCTCTATCATATCAACTTGTACATGGTGTGTTTTTTTGGAAGCATCATAATGGTGTCCTTCTCAGATGTCTAGAAGCACCAGATTCAGAAAGGGTGTTAAAATATTGACACGTCCCTTCTCAAACACATTAGTAACAAGGTGTTGCTACACAATTTTGCACATTTTTTACTAAGGAAGAGGGCCCCACATTTTCAACTTAGGGACTTAGGGGCCAAATCGACTTTATTTAGCTACTAGTGGAATGTGGGGGCCACCCACATAGGAGTTTGAATTAGCCATTCAATATGCTTGGAGGGAAAATCGAATGGGTGGATGGAGGGGCCCACGTGAGGCTAAGGGGGCCCAAGGAGTTATAAAGAGAGATCAACTCTCATTTTGTTTTCATTCTGAATACTTGACAAACAAACTCACTCTTATACGCTATGTTGTTTAGTGAATCTACTGGTTGCTTAGCCACGAGTCTTTCATAGGGAAGATTCAACCTCTACTTCGGGAGACCATCCATGCCCGCCCTAGGGAGGTTATTCCATAGAGATTGCAGCAGTTTCCAGTAATGATTCATAGCTTAGCCAGCCACGCAAAGGAAGGGACTGCATGTTTTCTGGGCAACCAAAAATACACAAATGTTGATTTAGCCATCTAAGATCCCCTCACTTGGTGGGAGTTTTCAGGAGCAAGGAAGGTGGAGGATTGAGGGTATTTTATCAGTGTTTTGTAGCCAGCCAACCAGTACACGCAGAAGTATACATTTTTGGGCAGAGAGACTGGGCAATGGCCTCCAACAGCAAATTTGTGGGGCTTGATTGAGCAACCATCAATGCCAACGACCATCCAGGAAGAAAGGGATCAGATAGGATAGGGGAAAGTAGCCTTTGAGGGGTGTTTCCAAGTGGATTTGCATATTGTTTCCTACAAATCGAATTTGGCAGCTGTGGTGGAGAGCAGCTCCCAAGTGGTTGAAAATCCAAATTCAAAATCAGAGAAATTCCATTCTAGGTTTTGTTCGAGTCTAAGGCTAAAAGGGATGAATTTTCTTGGTAGTTTTTGGGCACTTTCTAGCAGGCTGAAAGTCAGTATATGTAGCTGGAGAGTAGCTCCCAAGAGGCCGAAAATCCAAGGTCAAAATCAAAGAAATTCCCTTCTAGGTTTTTTTGGGTTTTTTCAAAGGAGACTAAGGCTAAAATGAAAGAATTTTCTGGGTAGTTTTTGGACACTTTCCAGCAGGCCGAAAGTTAGAAAATGTAGCCGAAGAGCAGCTCCCAAGAGGCCGAAAATCCAAAGTCAAAATCAGAGAAATTCCCTTCTGGGTTTTTTTGGGTTTTTTCCAAGGAATCTAAGGATAAAAGGGAAGAATTTTTTGGGTAGATTTTTGGGTACTTTCCAGTAGGCTGAAGTCAAAATATCAATGGTTTACTAGGACAGTGCAAAGCATAGTAGAGAAGCAGCTGAATAGCCATCTTTCTAGCTAGTCTACCACCTGATTTGGTCCAGCTCGTCCTTGAGACAAGTCCAGGTGCACTACTGCATTTATATATTGTACTCATGCTCTCATATCTCATAATATATGGCTCAACAGTTCTAATATTACAGTGTTTCATGGGTGTTTTCTAAATGTTTTTAATTTTCCACTGTTGCATTGTTTGTTTAATTGGTTTATCACTTAAATTCCTATTTAGGAACATTACAGTGGTATCAGAGCATGATCTTGGCCCAATTGTGGGTAACCAGTAAGATCATGGGAGATTTGAGAATGTATGCACAGTGACGAGTTACATCGTACATTACCCATGGCTCAAGAGAGATTTAGTATGCAGAAATTCTAAGGTGGAATCTGCAGGAGTGATGAGAGGTTGGATGAGTTGAGGAAGGTGTTAGACTAGATCCATCTTTATCCTTACAACATAGACACTAGAGGGGCACAAGCCATGGGAGTACAACCATCTACACTATGTGGGGAAAGTCGACAGAATTAGGGCACCAGATCTCTTGGAAAGGAGCAGGCAGGCCAAAGATAGTTAGAGGATGAGTCAAGGAGACGATTTTGCTGGTGGAAACCTAATCTTAGACATCAGGGGCCTGAGGAGGGGATTGAACATGAGGTAGAGGACACGCGAGAGTGTGAGGATCACATTGGTATACCCAGTGTGGCATAAGAGTCACCATTGTTGGAGGTCTCTTTGATAGAACCAGTTGAAACCTTGGGGGACAAAGTAGAGCATACACCCATAGGACCATCCATTGATGAAGTGTCAAGAAACATCCCCACTGTTGATGAGGAGCCAATAGATACAAAGGCATCCAGATCTATGACACAGTTCCCAAACGACAGTTACCTATAGCTGACTGATGAGCATGTCTTGCATGTTGGGTTTTGGGCTAGCCAGTGATGAGGGGAAGCATAGATATCACACGTTGGGATTTTAGCACAATTCGCTTCAAAGGCACAGTGACAGTATCTACAGTGTTATTAGCCCATCCTTATGCATTGGACTGAGAGAGGCAAAGTTGTCTAGACATACTAAAGGGGATGAATAGGTTAGCAGCATTGTTGGGTCACCTTTTCCCATTGGAGAGAGAGAGGCAAAGCTACCTAGTCAAATCTCATGTGTTGACCTAGGTAGTGGGATGAGACAGTCATAGTTGCAAAAGATGCAACATCTGAATTTCGAGCTTGTTACATGTGCTAGAGTTTGTGCATTCGATCCCTCTCTTAGGGTTGGATGGTGAGATATTCTGAGTTGGTAACCATTGGATTGGGCTAGACTCATGGATATGGTCATAGTTGGAGTAAAGCTCAGTGGGAGCTCTCAGATATTGAGGGTGTTGGAGGCCCAAGTTGGCATTGGGATCCAGGTGAGGCTTCCTATCCAATATCTGACATGAGGGATGGCTATCGCATTGATGAGGTAGTCAACCCCATGCCTGGGTGCATGCATTCCTTAGGGGAGCTCTAGTTGATGCTAGTGGCAGGTGGTTTATGAGCAGAATCCATTGGTTTTTTTGGCATGTTGGTTGCGCATGGGGGCGTAGGATGATTAACATTCTCAGGCAAGAACTGGTTCAAGGAGGTGGCATGGGTAGGCCACCAGACTGGATATTATATGGAGACAATGTTCTCCCATTGAGGTTTAGGACTTAGGGGTCACGGACAATCAACACAACAGAGATATCCCCCCTAGCAGGAGTGGAGTTAGGGTGCTCAGGTCTACCAATATGGACGAGGGGACATGACACGTGTCATGGTGGGGTCACTATCAGAGTGGCGAACACTTTGGCACATGCAGGATACCATATGTTACAGGGTAGTATGATAGTAGACAGTGGTACACATCACTATACAAACTCGGGTCGTAGTGTTCAGTGTTATATAGAGGGATGTGGCCTGATGCATACAGACCCAATTTTAGGCCATAGCATCCAGTGGTGTGCAAGGCTATGAAGTGATGAGTAGTGGTCTGCAGAGGAGCATGGAGATACATGGTGGTATACCATAGCATGTCGGCTTACACTGTGGGGTAGGAGGAGTAACCCACATCAGATTAAGGACATACGGGAAGTGACAGGTGCAGTGACACAAGCAACACACGGGAGGGTACATGATCGTATAGATGTAATCTGTGGTATCCAGTGGTGTACAGGGATAGGTTGCGGCATACAATGGCATTTCATGCAGTGCGGCGGTACTTGGTGGTATGCAGTGACACATGATGCGGTGCAATGACCTCTTGTAGATTTGCCTCTAGGGAGACTTATGGATAGGGATAGTAGGTACCATTAGATGGAACTCACCTAGGATCGATGAGGAAATTTTTGAGCATTTGGAGGCACCATGTTTAGTGGAGGCAGGGCCTCAAGGGAGTTATCAGCATATCTAAGGTGGAGAGAGGGCTATCCATAGGATTACTCTTGAGCATTCCGGTAGACTCTTGATCATACTCTTTGGGACATACCCACCCATCATCCTCCAGTGTTGCTTATAGTTGCAGAGAGTTTGGTTGTTTCAATTTGACACTCTCCATCTAGGGAGCAGGGCATGGGGGACTCACCCTAGGAACTTGGATGAGACACCATGTGTCATGGGCCGAGAGGAGACTCTCCAGTTGAGCCACTTGGTAGGTGCATGAGTTGATAGTTACAAAGTTAGGGATGGGATGGTTGACTTTCGAGGTAGCATATGTTCCATCCCTAGGTTCACACTTGGGGAGGTGACTGAGAAGGAGTTACATGGTGCTTTTTCAATTGGATAGCTTCAGGCATTAGGGGAGCATGAGGTGCGGAGGACAATAGTCCTTACTGGCAGGATGATGCCTAGGCTTTTGGCAGTACCTGAGCATATCATCAGAAGTTGGGATAATAGATCTTGCTGTGTGATTTGGTAGGCATAGAACAGTTGGATATTTGCGGCATAGGTTCTTGATGCTCAATGCCTACCTATTGGATACCTACAGGAGGTAGAGACAGGTCATAAAGGGGTCCCAACAATTAGCAACATATCACAACAACAGACGGGGAGGATTCGGGTTTGTGGACCTCCAGTATGGTTATGGGATCCAGGGATCCAGGGATCTAATGGTTTGGTGGGATACACCGCTCCTCAGTGAGCATGGTCAGGACTCAGGATAACAAGTGGATTGATTCATTCATAGGTAGATACATTGGCAATCACTAAATTCCTCACTATAGGATAAGGCAAATTGTTTCTCAAGATTTGGGCTAGCCATGGAGTGATAGGCGTTGGCACTATCGAGTCACTTTGGCAATATTTATCTAGCCTCAATCATCACATAGATTATGGCTGAGAGTTATGGGAGAGGAGGTTCTGGTGTGAGCATGCTAAGCAGTCATTCATGACCAAAGTGTCACAATGTTAGCAGGATAGGTTCCTTCTGTGATGGGCAATGGATTTTGGCATAATAGGGCTGAGCAGTTCAACTACCCGTAGAGGTGAGATGGTTTCTACAGGGGAGGGTCATGAAGATCTTCCATTTGGCTTTAGTGATTCATTGATGGTGTGGGGAACTTCACTGATGTGACAGGGTGATTGAAAGGAGGAGATTAGGGGAGGCCTGGGTAGATGAGGGTTCAATTTCACCAGGATTGGATTGCATCTTCATGAGTTTACTCTTGTAGTGCATGAGATGGACTATTCGGTAGAGTAGCTTCATGAGGATTTGGGTAGAGTTTTCCATCATCATGATGCTCTACTTATTGGTGATAGACATAGGGGTTCTGATGCCCATATCTGGTAGGATAGTGAGTGGAGCAAGGGGGGCTTCACGTTGATCAAGTTGGCTTGGGATCCTGGTATCAAGGGACTCCTTCACTATAGGATAATACAACGATCAGGGATGACCCAATGGCACATTTGGGACCCTGGTGAAGTCTGCAGTGATAGCGGGGGTGCACAGTTAGAGAGGGTGTTTGTTCAGGCATTTCTTGAGGACAATTGATGTTTGGTGCATTGGAAGAACTTACTAGATGAGGATGCCACCTAGGAAGGTGAGCATATTTTGGAGCACCAAAATTTGAGGTTGCTTGAGGGACAACAACATTTGGGAGGGGAGGATTTTCATGTCCCTTCTCAAACACAATAGTAACAAGGTGCTGCACACAATTTTGCACATTTTTTACTAAGGAAAAGGGCCCCACACTTTCGACCTAGGGACTTACGGGCCAAATCGGCTTTATTTAGTTGCTAGTGGAATGTGGGGGCCACCCACATAAGAGTTAGAATTAGCCATTCGATATTCTTGGAGGGAAAATCAAATGGCTAGATGGAGGGGCCCACATGAGGCTAAGGGGACCCAAGGAGTTATAAAGAGAGAGCAGCTCTCATTTTGTTTTCATTCTGAATAATTGATAAACAAACTCACTCTTGTATGCTCTGCTTCTTAGAGAGTCTATCGATTGTTTAGCCATGAGTCTTCTGCAAGCAAGATTCAACCTCTACTTTGAGGGACCATTTGTGCCCACCCTAGGGAGGTTGTTCCATAGAGATTGCAGGAGTTTCCAGCAACGATTCACAACTCAGCTAGCCACGCAGAGGAAGGGACTATGTGTTTTCTGGGCAGTCAGAAATACGTCGAGGTTGATTTAGATAGCCATGAGGCCCCTCACTTGCTGGGATTTTTTGGGAGCAAGGAAGGTGGAGGACTGAGGGTATTTTATCATTGTTTTGCAACCAGTACACATAGCAGTATACATTTATGGGTAGAGAGACTATGTAATGGCCTCCAACAGCAAATTCGCGGGGCTTAATTGAGCAACCATCAAGGCTAAGGACCATCTAGGAATAAAGGGATCAGATAGTACAGGGGAAAGTAGCATTTGAGGAGTGTTTCCAGGTGGATTTGTGGGTTGTTTCCTGCAAATTGAATTTGGCAGTAGTGGTCGAAGAGCAGCTCCTAAGAGGTCGAAAATCCAAAGTCAAAATCAGAGAAATTCCCTTCTGGGTTTTTCTAAGTTTTGTCCAAGGAGTCTAAGGCTAAAAGGGAAGAATTTTATGGGCAGGTTTCGGGAACTTTCCAGTAGGCCAAAAGTCAGTAGATGTAGCTAGAGAGCAGCTCCCAAGATGTCGAAAATCTAAATTCAAAATCAAAGAAATTCTCTTTCGGGTTTTTCTGGGTTTTGTCCAAGGATTCCAAGGCTAAAAGGGAAAAATTTTGTGGGTAGTTTTTGGACACTTTCCAGCAGGCCAAAATTCAGTAGATGTAGTTGGAGAGTAGCTCCCAAGAGGCTGAAAATCCAAAGGCAAAATCAGAGAAATTTCCTTCTGGGTTTTTCTGGGTATTGTCCAAGGATTCTAAGGCTAAAAGGGTAGAATTTTCTGGATAGTTTTTGGGAACTTTCCAGTAGGCCGAAGTTATCATATCAATAGTTTACTAGGACAATGCATATCATTGTAGAGCAGTAGCTGAACAACCATCTTTCCAGCTATTCTACCACCTGGGTTTGGTAGGGCTTGTCATTGAGACAAGACCATGTGCACTACTCCATTTATATATTGTACTCATGCTCTCATATTTCATAATGCATGGCTCAACAATTCTAATATTATAGTGTTTCATGGGTGTTTGCTAAATGTTTTTAATTTTCCACTGTTGCACTATTTGTTTAGTTGGTTTATCACTTAAAAACATGTTTAGGAACATTGAAAATATCTTCATGATGGTCCAGTTGGTGGGCACTTCACGGGTGATACTACTACACACAAAGTTATATAGGTTAGTTATTATTGGCCCACATTATTCAAGTATGCTCATGCATATGCCTGTAAGTGCTCAATTTGTCAAAGTTGTGCTAGCCATGATAGAAATTTAGCCGCCCCAATGTAGTCTAATATTGTTGAAGAACCTTTTCAACAATGGGGATTGGATGTCATTAGTGGAATTTTTCCACATTCATCAATGTAGCACTGCTATAACTTGACCATAATAGATTATTTTACCCAGTGGGTTGAAGCGGTTCTTCTAAAACAAGTGAACGAGCAAGAAGTCATCAACTTCATCAAGCAAAACATTATCACTAGGTTTGGCATTCCTACGTCACTTTTTAATGCAACATACTTTTCATCGCTAAAAATTTATGATTTTGCATTAGAGAATGGTATTATTTTAAAGCACTCATCTAACTATTACCCCTATGTGATTCAATCAATAAGAACCTAATTTGTATCATCAAGAAAATTGTTTGCTCTGAGCAAAGGATTTGGCACAATCCTTTGGTGAATGCTTTATGGGATGATCATGTTACACTAAAACCTTCTCTGAAGACATCCCCTTATTTCCTAGAGTACAGAAAAGAAGCCATCCTACCTCTAAACATATATCTCCCAGCCCTTCAAATTTCTCAAGAATATCGGGTTAAACCATGTCTCGTGGATTAGAGTAGGATAGATACTCTCTTAAAGCTATAAGAAGAAAAGTGGAAAACAAAATAGAAATTCTCTATCCATCAGAGTCATATCAAGTGTTGGTTTGACAAGAATTCTGCAGGGAATAAGGAGTTTAGTGCAAGGGACCTGGTATTGAAGTGGGATAAATCCCATGAAGAGAAGGGTAAACACACTAAATTCCAATCGATGTGGATCGTACCTTATGTTGTTCATAATAAACATGGCCACCATACCTATTGTCTTCAGTTCTTATACGATAAAATGGACTCACTTCTTGTCAATGGCCAAGATCTCAAGCTATATTTTCAATAGAAGCCTAGGGTTGTGTCCCTACCCTCTGTACATATTTGTTTTCTTGTTTCCAATTTTTTTGTTTTTCCATGTTATGTTGTGTCTTTCCATCGTCTTATGTTTTATCATTGTGTGAATAAAACCTTGTGTGAAAGTGTTTTCTTTGGTTCCAATAGGTGCAAAAAACATTTAAATTGGCTTTGTGACACACAAAAACACTTGGTTAACTTTCAATCCTCCTTTTTTGTCTTGGTCGAAGCTCTTTAGGTCAGTGATGTCTCAATGGAAAATATGATTCATTCGAAAGTAAATCTTTGAATAGAACCATAACTCAGTGTTGAGCCCCAAACTTGCATCTTTCCTACACATTTTTCTAGCTTCTTTCCATTCACCTGAGCCTCTTAAAGCCATCAATATCATTGCATATTAGTTATAAAAGAGCATTTAAAAGTGATTTCTTGACTATGTCTTTGCGTTGTTGTTTGAACTAGATTTTTGCTTATGAGCTGCGGAATCTTGTCACTTTCCGCAGCGAGTTCAACTTTCCACAACTATTTTTGTTAAAGTCTATATTGCAGGTATCTTCAGGCAAATCGAACCACATGGGAAAGTTGGAAATGACGTGGACATGGGCCGAGTCCTATTGGCTCAGTCGAATTCATCAGAAGAGGCCATAGTCAACAGTGGTCAAGCGATGGTGAAAAAAAGAATCCCACGGTAACAGGACTCTGTTTCTAGGCACGTGAAAGATTTTCGTGGCCGTTTCTAGACTTCTGGAGGCACCCTGACACTTGTAGGCTACCCACGATGTAAATCCAACAAGCCGCTTTCATTAGATTGCATCATCTCGGTAGCCATGATGCTAGATCCATGGACGTTGTTGTTCACGTGTCCTCTGTCAGCATAGTTTTTAAGAAATCAGGTATGTAGCCTTTTGTTATAAATAATGTGTCTCCATAAGCATAATAATTAGTTTTTTTCATGTATTGTTGACTGTTAACGAGCCCACTGTGCCGTGACATTATTTCGTCGTTATGACTGCATTCTAAATATATGAGAAGACTCTATTTTTGAGCATAATTCATGGTTGATAGTTGTTGCCCGAGGTTGTGTAGAGGGCCCCTGCACATGCCGAGGTTTTGTTTATTGCTGTATAGTTTCATGCTGTATTTTTATGTTCATTATGCCATAGTTATTCACTTGTATATATTTCATTTCTTATGGTACTAACGTTTTATTTTTGTCCATAATTTTACATGCTTTCCATTGCTGTTAACGCTGATCAATGTATTTGTTCCAGATTACAGTAGGCAGCCTAGGCATTTGCACATAGTTTTACAATGACTAATGACATGGAATCAGTTTTATCTTTCTGTTGACTTACATTTCTTAGTTTTTAATTCCAGCTCTTTTTTGTTTATTTTAGTTCTGTTCATTGGCTTTATTAGTTGGCTTAGATATTAAATTTCTCATGTCATTATCAGTTACCTCTGAAAACCATAGTGAGACTAATGGTGAGGGATTGAAGTATGAGTGTGTAGTTTGATACTAGTTTATTTTTCTGCAAATTAGATATTGAATTGCTCATGTCATTATCAGTTACCTCCGAAAGCTGTAGCGAGACTAATGGTGAGGGATTGAAGAATCAGTGTGTAGTTTGATATTAGTTTATTTTTTCTGCAAATTAGATATTGAATTGCTCATGTTATTATCAGTTACCTCTGAAAGCCATAGCAAGACTAATGGTGATGGATTGAAGTATGAGTGTGTAATTTGATATTAGTTTACTTTTCTGCAAATTAGATATCAGATTGCTCAATTTGTTTATGATTACCTTTGAAATCCATAGCGAGACTAACTGGCGAGGGGTCAGAATATGAGTTGATGTAATTTGATTTTAGCTTTACTTTACTTGCAATTTTTGGATTTCTTTGAGTACAGTTTCTTTTGTATTTAAACAACAACAAGGATAATGGTTTCATGATCAATAACTCTTTATTTGTTTGATTAGTATAGTGGCACATTTTCATTCTCTTTTAGGAATTAATTTTATCATTGCATGTTTTAAACCCTTCTGAAGTTTGAAGTTTTGGAAATCATTATAAAGGACATATTGCCTTGAACATTTATTTCCATACTTGTCTTTTAGAATTTCCATCTCACATTAGGAAGTCAATGAAGATAAACCCAAAAACAAAATAAAAAACCAAAAATGACAAAAAGTAAGAGATAGGTTATCTTGCACATATAGCGCGCCACACTTCATCAACTTACGAATCCCGGATTGACAAATTAATGTAGCAATTTAGGACACACTAAATTGACCGAACACTTAGTATTATAATTATTTGGTGTTTTTCATGTTAATCCAATCGAGTAGAGAAGGGAAAGGGGAAAACTAATAATGAGCATATTAATTGCAAAGGCATACAACAATCTACGAAGGAATGACCTATCTTTCTCTAATAAGTTGGGATCCCTCTTCCACCTTCGTAACATAAATGCCCATGAAATTCCAGTGTGCACATTGAATAAAACAAACAAAAGGTGAAAGAAGAGAAAGGATACCTATGCAGAGAGGTGGAGCAAGTAACTTCACCAGGGTATTGAACAGGCTCGCTGGCAACAAAGCAATGCTTTTATTCCTGTAGTGACTTTTTCAGAGTAATGAACGTTCCTACTAGAAATGGAGCAACACCGTAGATGAAATTAAAACTATGACCACTTCTAACTCACAAGTACATACTACCCTTTTCCTAGAATGAAGCAATTGTGATACAACAAGCTTTGTGAATGTTTTTAACCTAGGAAGGAAATACAGGGGAATACATCCATAATAGGGTTAAGTGGGTAATCCAAAGCAATCCACGTGATGGATCAATACTTCCTGAGAGAAAATACCTTGTGGATAAAACTAAACCAGAACATAGAAGCTGGAGTTGTGCTATTGTGTCGCCAAGTGTTATGGTTGCTACAACACTATGTGAACTGTCATTTCTAGTGGTAAAATACATTCCATGCTTGTCCTCTAAGTTTCCTAGTCCCTTTGTGAAGAAAAACCAAGTTTCATCTCTTAGTAAGGGAAGTGTTGCACTTTGTGTAAGGGTGTTATAACACATTTTAAAGAGGAAACTTTGGTAATAATTAGTCATATCTATCATAGAGATATGGAATAGACTCATTCCAAAAGTTTCGTGCACTATTTTTTTGGAGTCATCACTTGTGTCACAAAGTGTATCTTAAGTGTAACACTTGCCGGTAAGTTTTGTTTTGTTGTCATTTCAATGGGTTCATATTGATTTTGGTTATTGAGTCTTCATTATTGTGTCATCGATTGGTTATGAGTGTATGATCATGTTTAAGTCATGTTCTAGTTTCACCTCCACCTCATTGATCCCACACTTAATAAAATTTTGAAGAGATCCTTGCCTGACCAACCCTGCTTTGCTTTGCCTCCTTGAACTACGCATTGCACAGTTTCAAGCCTAAGTCAATATCCCCTGCCTCTTGGAGTTGCACAATGTGTAGTCGCTGCCTCCAAGGACTTCATATTTCATGTTCATAATGCTCTCTTGCTGCCTCCTTCCCCTAAGAATTGTGTAATATTTCCTCCCAGTTAGCCTCCCACTATGCATTGCATAGTTTCTGTCAACAATCAGCCTTCCTATCTCTCTAAACTACATAATTTTACAATCCAGTGGCCCAATCTATCTCTTGACTTTCACAGTGCATAGTCATAGTGGGCAAGCCTACCTCGTTGTGTGATATTCTCCCTCAATGGTGCAGTCTTGTCTCTCAGTCATCTAGCCATTGCACATTGCACAGTTATAGTCATCAGTCCCTCACCCCTACCTAATGGAAATACACATTATGTAATTCATGAGCTTCCTCCTCTGTCCTACACTCAATCCCGGATATGATCAGTGCATTGCATGAAGAAGGCTAGACTAGGGGATTTTCAGACTGGTGTCATCTTGTCATGAGTTAATTTCATCTGCAAGTACTATGTTTGGACATGACAGGGTGGTGTTTAAGGAGGATTCCAAGGATATTATGCAAGAAGGCACTTATGAAGCTGCAAAGACAAGGATTATCATCAAGCAAGAAGATGAAGGGACATGAGGTTGCAACAGAAGGTGGAAGATCAAGATCACATGGAAGAATCCATATCATCAAGAATTTTGGAGGAGGAAGATGAAGAACATGAAAGAGCTATCAAGAAGACACAAAGGCAACATCAACAAGAGGAGCCTAACAATGACACATCATCATAAAGTTCTATGTCATTAATTCCAACTTATGGCTTGTCTAATTCCATCTTAAGAGTTTTATGAGCCATCTTGTTGCCACATCATTTGTGGACATAATTATGTGATTTTCAAGAAAATGAGAAATATAAAGTGTGTGAAAGTCCAAAGGTCACTCTTAGAATATGAAAAGTCATCTTGAAGTCAAAGGGTCTCATGGGAATTTGAAAAGTCACAAGGAAGCTCAAGATCACAAGGGGGTTGGAGAATCACCTCATTTGTTATATATACACCCCCATAGCTCAAGCAAAGGATTTTTCACCTTGGCTTCTCAAGCTAGGCATAGGAGAGGAGATTATGCTTTTGAGAAGCAAGTAGTTGCTTAAAGTTCCACTATTGGAACAAGTGTTATATCATTGTAATGGTGTAGCTTATAACTTTCACCCAATAATTTGAAGCTCTTGGATCTAGCACACTTTTCATGCATATGTTGTGAATTATTGTGAGATTATTATTTAATTTTTTATAGTATATGTTTATGTTAATTCATACTAATTAAAATTAACTATTGCGTTGGCTTTAGTGTACTTATTTGAATCGTGTGTCTTTTGCTTACATGATCATGGTTTATTTTTGAGCTATTTCGCAGGAATACTTATGATTCTTTTAGATATATCTATGTGTGTGTGTGTGTCTTTGCTAGGATACTGCTATTACTTTTCTTTCAAAGGCTCACTTCCTTTTCCGTTTCGTGAAAGAACCATTATACACTATGCAATTGAATACATCATAGGGTTAACTTACTTGCTTATCTTGAAAGTGAATGTGTTTCTCTTGTGTCTTCCGTTGCAACCAAGGAAAATATTTAAGATAATGGAAACCAATCATTCTTTCTATTTGTGGATCCTACCCAAATACTGTGAGGTCTAATTGGGACTTCATATCAGGGAGACCCCCTAACTATTAGTGACATCCAACACCGTGAATAACGGGGAGGGGTGTGAGTTTTTATTTAACATTTTAAAAAAGGAAGGAGACAAGGGGCATTATCACTTCCTCCTCTTTCTTCGTTTTGCAGGTGAACCTTCTTTTTCTAGTATCAAGGCATTATATTGAGAAGTTTGTGAATAAACATGCATGGTAATTTTATTTGCATCTAAAGAATTTATCTTCTCTAATTGCGCTAGAACTAATGATGGCTTGGTATCCTAACCCTTCTCTACTTTCTCATAATATTGTATTGCTCCAAAACTATAATTGGAACAAGATCCAAGCTTGGAGGGAGGTTGAAGCCTGAAGACAATCTGAGACCCCCTTCATGCCTAAATGTTTTTCTTTTTCTTGAAACTTGCTTAAATCCTTACTCATCATCATTTTGACGAGTTGGATTTTACATAGAAAGTGATAGAAAATATTTTATATTCGAACAACTTTTTGCAAAGTTCCCATACTCATGGCAACTGTTAAATTTAAAAGGAGCCTGCTCATAATCAAGAGACTGGAGATGCATATAAGCCTCCAATTTAAGCCAGATAACCTTAGGAAATCCCCTATAATAATCTATTTCAAACATATTCTATCACAAGTGAAAATACTTCCTTTAGGCTCTATATGGACTATGTAATTACCCATATTGTTTTCAATTACTTTGAAGGAATCCACACTACAGAAGAAAATGGGGGGATGTAGAAGTCTAACCTAGATAGGGATAAAGATGTTTCCATGTTTAGATGGAAACAATGTTTCGAGTGGGATTGGAACATTCCCTTGGATCCCATAAAGTAAGGACCATATTTGATGATCAATACCCTAGCTTCTTTACTTTCAAAAATAAAAATAAAGAAACCTTTACCACAATAAAACATTACAACAAGGTTGTCATCACCCCAATTCTTAGTAGCCCATTTGAAGATAAGGACTGTGAAAAATACCTATAAATTTACTTATTAATATTCTCTCCTTCAAGATACTGATATTCTAAGGTGCCACAAAATGAAATAATTCTAGCTTTGAAGCGTCATCTAACTATTTGGCACATTTGATATTTTTAGAGCTATGATTTCCCTAAGAAGAAGGGACGTCCATTATGAATGCGTGAAGAAAACCCTCGAATATACATTGAGGGACTGTGAAGTGAACCCTCAAATATACACTAAGGGACTATGATATGTTGGCTTCTCTTGATAAAAGCAATAGTTTCTCTCCTCAAGACTATGAAACTCTTAAATATGTAAGTGCAACGAAATCACCTAAATCAAGGTGATGTTGGCTAGGAAACCCTAGTTGCATCAAAAGCATATCCTCTCCTTCATTTTTTCTCTTTCAATTAAATTAATTAAAATAATCACATATATTAAGATTGTATATTATTATAATAAATGAGGTTATGTTGATAAATTTAAAAACCCTATAATCATAGAACTTCCATCTTGACCCAAAGAATGTGTCATTGTTAATTACTTTTTATCCAGTCATGCATGTACATAAGAAAAGATAATAATAGTTAACTATATTATTTCCAACAAATGACTACAAAATTATGTCAATGGTACTATAAGATTACATCAAATTCCCCTAAATGTGTATTATGTTGTAACAGAGGGGAAAAATCAATTATTATTATTATTATTATTATGATTTATATATGTTGGGGATTTTAAGAATAAAATATAGGAAAATGGAAGATTTGTAAAGTTGTATTTCCATAAGTTCTTGAGGACACAATGACAAAATGGCCAACAAATATAAGTAAAATCCATAGTACTTGATAAATTTCTTGGTTGTGACCCTTGATGGTTTACTTTTTTGGCTTCAATGAATGACCTGTGACTATGATGACATAATCATGGGAACTAGAGAGGTGTTCTCGACTGTCAATCTGTTTAATAATTGATTAGGTAGTCAATCAAGGCTAAGCACCCTTTGGGATAAGGCATGTGTTTTTGGCCCATGATCCTGAGAGAAAAGGAACTTATGTGTAAGGGATATGGAAACAAGAAATTTGTCATTTAAGCACCAAAGTTAGAAAAACAAGAAGCACAGTTGGATGTCAAATTTAGACAAGCAAGTCAAAGAAGTCAAAGTTTTTATTTTAAGAAACATGTATAAAATAATATGCATGAAATATAAAACATGTTTTTCTCATTCATAATGAGTATAAAAAACTATTGTTAATTGTAGAAGCACAAGGCAACACAAAGTATAGAAGGAATTGAACATTGGTGTGAACAAAAGTAAACCTGAAACAAATTTAAACTCTAACTACAGGTTAAAGGCTAAATTTGAAAATTAGTCAAGTATAGAAGTAGTTGTGCATGTGAAGAATTATAAATCTAAAGATTTATAAGCAGTAGTAACGTTGCAAGGGAAATGTGTTTGTCATGAAAGGAATAACATATAGATAGGATAAAATGAGTAAAATAGAGAGAGAAGCAAAAATAGTAAGGATTCTCAATTATTTTAGAGAACCAGAGTAATATTAGTGGTTGCATAACATGGGGTAGTAGATATAAGAATTAAGTAAATTGGTTTAGTAATATATTTAATTAAAAAGTCTCAGATTTGAGCTTGAAATGAGATAATAATAAAAAAGGGATCTTATAGGAAAAGTAGGTTGGTTCTTGTAAACTTCAAAGAGTTACTGCTTGCTTTAGGTTGGTGTCTATAAAGATCAGGGGGACAATGCCTCCAACAAGTTGGTGCCTAAAAATATTGGGAGTTGGTGCTTCCACCAATTTGGTTCTTGCGAAGAAAATGGGGTTAGAACCTTCAGTAGGTTGTAGCCTATATAACTTGATGGAATATGAATTTGGTGCTAACATTGACATCATAATAAAAAATAGTTTGTGGTTTTCTACTATTAGACACCTAATCCTCTAAGGGTTGGTGTGGAAGCTGAATAGTCAAAGGGAGTCCACGATACCACTTAGAATATGAAACCAAGGGTCACTCCAATGTATTATAAATATGTATCATTGTGAATAATAATGCCTTCAAGGATTATCTTTCATATCTCTTTCTCGCCATGGTTATGTTTAACATGGTAGCAGAGTAGGTGTTCTCCTGCCTTGCTCCAATTTGAGCCACTTATTTTGTGGTCTCTCTATACATGTTAGTTCTGCCTTTCTCCTTATCTGACTTGTTTCCTTATAGATATTTTGAGCCACTTATTTTGTGGTCTCTCTATACATGTTAGTTCTGCCTTTCTCCTTATCTGACTTGTTTCCTTATAGATATTTTTACTTTGTACATACATATTTCATTACTACCTGGCTTTCACAGGGTATTGGTCCATTTTCCTTGCCACACGCCATCGATTTGACTTCTTAGCATGAATCTTGCTGATCTCTCTACCAGTATATCTTACTTTCACCAATATATCTATTAGAAATTCGTTTCCAATTTGCGCCTACTCTAATGCTCTGAAATTTGCACCTACTCTAACGCTCTTTGTACCAATAAAATTAAATGTTGCTTGGACGCTACTTGAATGTTGAATGTATTATGTCCTCATGTGTTTCATGTTATACTTGGATTCCCACGTCTCTGCCAAGACCCAATAGATTTGTTTTATTCCCAATATTTGTCCACAATGAAGATATGTGCTTGCATTTCACCCATTGCACATGTTTTATTCCATTTCTGCACTGTTAGGTTTCCTACCATATCCGCCTTTCTTTCAATATAGAATTCCATTTCCTGTGAGTGGTGTAAAGTGCACCAACTTTTCTCCAGTTCTCAATTAATTGTTTATTTCCAGGCATATCGGTAGGTCCTCCTCTTGTACGTCTATTGTGTAAGATAATGAGTCACATTTTCTTTGATCAATACATTTGTTTTAGCTCATTGGAAACAACATTTATTTAAGAAAAATTTAAGGGATTTATAGGTTGCAGAAAAAGGCCTGGATTTGCACCATCCATGACTACTTCAAAGGGGCCATGTTTATCCATCCATTTCTGAAAACTAACAAACTTTGCCTTTAACTCCCTTTCGCACGCCAATACCACAACAAACCTTGCAAAGTTCTACATCTCCTCTAAATTGATACCAATAGTGACTAACCACTCTGGGAAACATGGGAAAGCATCGTCCAAGTTCATAGTAGTGCGCTTCACTCTCCAATCGTCGCTCCCCAACCAATCATGCATTGTTTTTAGTGTAGTAGTTGCAGGAGCTTGTGATTAGAGCTGAGTTGTTGCAGCAGCTAGCACCGGTGCTACAGGGTTGTGGGTTGGAGCTGTAGAAACATATGGTTGGGCTTATGTTGATGAGGCACCAGTTTTTTTTGCTTTAGTCTTAGACATCATAACCACAAGAAATGTATCCTCACTGAAATTTTTTCTTCAATGGTCGTCTCATCCTTCAGCAGCTTGCCCTCATAAATCAACTACTCCTGTTCACTTGGGTAAGTTTGTGCTCCTTGAAATTTCTTTATTTGTTTCTTAACATTTAAAATAATATCTATGGGCTGCAACTCAATATCAAAGTGGTTACCCTTCAAGGTTTTGACAGAAACCTTCATCCTGACACTCAAATTCAGTCTTTACCAACCTCTAAAGTGCTAAATCTGTCTTCACAGCAGGAATAACGAAACACAATATCTCTTGCACTACCAATGAAACTAACCCGCAACATTGGTTAATACACAATCTGACTCCTTGGAATTCATGGCTCTATGTTAATAAACAACATCAAACATTCAGGCAAGTTTCATTTTTGTGGAACTTTCCAAACACAAATGGAACTACATTTTATTGTCTACAAAGGGTATGAGGGCATTGTTCGAGAGTTCTTGTAGAAAAATTTCTAGAGCACTGACATTCTCATTCAATGGATTGTTGGTCATTCTAAATCCCTAACATTCTAGAGCACGATGTGTCGAATCTTCATATTTTTGGAGATGGCATCTCTGCATTGAATGATGAGGCTTGTGCGCCACTCCAGGGCAGATTGAAGGGAATATAAGGTTATTTGTCTTTGCAATATAGAGTTGATATATTCTGTAGAGCATGTATCATATATTTGGTGGGTTGAGTTTATATGTAAAATATCATATGCATAGCTCTTTGCTCTAAATTTGTGATTGATATGCCTTGGTGAATGCGTCGGTTCAAATTAGAATCGGTTATATATGACATGGAATATTAATTGAGTTGATTCATATTTGAGGACTATGCCACTACATATATTAATCAATTGCGTTGGTTGACGTGTTCAATTTTGTGGCATATTCATGTTCCTTTTTCATCACGATACAATGTTGCAGCCATAGTCCAACAAGTTTTGTGAAATGTTTAGCCTAAGATATTAACTGTAAGGTTGGAGAAAATGGTTATAATTAGTGAAGTATTAGAGTTCATAAAAACTATGATATTCTCTACTACTCGTGATACAGTAAAAATCAACAAAGTCATTCTCATTGACCTTCAAACTTGCTTGAACAATGCACATGACAAGATTGAATTTTTGCATCTTGAATCTCAGCTTCAGCAAGATGAGTTACAATAACATAAGCATCATGACACCCATCAATAGCTAGCAAGTGGTCAAATAAGTAACATTGAGACAAACTCCCATCAGCAACAAGAAATGGCAAATGTAGACCCATTTCAGGAGTAGATGTGCAGAAAGATGCAGAGGTTTGGTCTGCACTTCCCAAGCCAATTATCAGACCTTGGGAAGAAATTGTCCATGACAAGCAGAGAACTAGTCTTGGATATGAAAAGGATGTGTCCTTTCATATTCTAGATTACTCAAAGCCCACACATTTTCATAGTGTTGGGTTTCTTCATGGCGCTTCACCTTCACCTATTCCAAATTCTTCTCCTCCACATTCATAGCCAAAAATTGTTAAATTCCAACACAGCATATGAAAGATCATTGTTTTGATCTTCATCCATGCAATAATTGTGGTCAATGTATTCATTCTTCACACAGATGCTTCAAAAACAAGCCTCCTACAAGAACAAAGATTCATCTTGAATGGATTGCTTCTTAGCAATGGGCTTCAACAACCAAGAAGATATTTCACTCATACAACAAGATTTGTTCTTGTCTTGCAGTTGAGATCTCTTCATCTTCCCACCTTGTATCTGACAGGGGGGGAATGATGGTCATATACAAGCTTCAAAGCCACATCAAGTGAGCTTGAGCAACAACTTGCCATACGAGATTCAGAGTTGTAGCCAGATACAAAGATGTCCCTGAGCATGCTTTCAATTGGTGGTCAACCTTAAACCATTTATGTAGGGTTGAGACATCCCTTCAAAGAATTGGGGACAATTCCTCTAGCAGAAGATTTCAACTTCTTTCCAGCATTGGAAGAGTTCTAGGAATTTCATTAAGCATTCCAAAGTTGGTGGTCATCCTTAAACCACCGTAGGTTGTAGACCTCCCTTTTTCAGGTTGAAGGTCTCCCTCTCCAAATCATTAGGGACACTTCCTCTAGTACAAGACTTTAGATTCTTTCCAGATTTGGAAGAGTTTTGAGAAATGCACTAAGCATTCCAGGGTTGGTGGTCATCCTTAAACCACCACCTTATACCAACATTTCAGAGAGCACATACAACCTAGTGTTAAAATGCATTTTTTCACATTTTGTATTACAACTCTCTACTGGGACTCATACATACCCCTTCGGATTAAGGGAGGGAATGTTGGACACCTAATCCTCTAAAAGTTGGTGTGGAAGCTGAACACTCAAAGGGAGTCCAAGAGACCACTTGGAATATGAAACCAAGGGTCACTCCAATGTATTATAAACATGTTTAATTGGAATAATAATTCATTCAAGGATTATCTTTCATATCTCTTGTATGCCATGGTTATGTTTAACATCTACCGTATGTGTTTCCACGTAAAATTGTGGTGTTTAAAGCCTTTTGTGATCGATATGTGTGATTGATTGACTAATGAATTATTAAAATATTAATCCACCCCCCTCTTAGTATTTCCTAGTTTTCAATAATTATTATCATAGAAGAGTTCTTACAGGAATAGTTTAAACATTGCAAGGTAGATCTCAAGGGATCATGGTTAACTAAGATTGATTTACCCAAGATGGAGTACCATTATTGAATTGATCAGTTTATGTACTCTAGAAATTAAGGATGGAAGCTTTTTTAATGGCTCTTCACATGGATGTATGGTTGTCTTTAGAAAATTGAAAGAAAAATAAACATGATACAAAGGCCAAGAAGGTTATTTTGAGTGGACTATCAAGTTTAGACTCTAATAAAGTGAGGAATTGTAAGACTACAAAAGAAATGATGGATAAGCTGCAATGTATACATGAAGAAGGAAATCAAAAGGCACCAGTGAGGATTGAAGACCATGGTTGCTCAAGCAATGAACCAGATCATGAAGAAGACTCCCTTGTCATAAATGCTCAAGTTGTTGATCATCAAAAGAAAAATATGTATTTAAAGGAAAAATATGGAGATGAAGAATGTGCTAATGAGGAGAAATCCATAGGTAATTTTATATTATGTTGTAATTATAAAACAATAGGTCATATTTCTTTTAAATATTCATATGCAAGATAAGAAAGTGGTAGTAATAAAAGAGAACCTGAAGTTGAGAGAGTATCCCATGAAAAAAATAGGATAAGTCTTTACTCCTTAAAGGATGATTTTTCATCTAAATAATATAATAGATGTACCTCTAGTAATTATGGAGAAGGGATAGTACTCATGTGTATGCAAGAGACATTAGATTTAAAGAAACAACAAGATCTTGATGAAGAGATATCTTTTAGAAGAAAACTTATCTCTACTCTAGAGAAGATTGAAAATCTTACAACAATAAATTAGAGATAGAAGGAATTATTACAGGGTTATGAGAAGAAGGATCAAGATTTCTAAGACTTAAATAAATTTTTTTTATCCTAAAATTAAACTTTAAGAGGCAGAGAGGAGAGGAGGTTATCATAAATTAGTTGAGTTAATGGGAAAAGAGCTATCAAAAGCTAGAAGTAGAGGTTGTTTTTTCAAGGATAGATCAAGAGAAATAAAAAACTAAGATGGATATGAACCTAAGGTTTGCTAAATGATATGAAATGTTGAAATTATTCTCAACATTCAAAGGTCTCTAGCAATCAATATTGGTCTAGGTTATGAAGGAGAATCAAGCCCTAAGAGATTTGAAGATAAAGAATCAATTAGCCATGTTGAAGCAGTTAAAGGATTTAATAGTAATACATCCAAAGAAAATTAACAAAAACAAAGGAAATTATATAACAATCATAAGGGTTAGTAGAAAAAAAGAAAAGAAAATAAAAAACAATATAAAACAACAACAAGGAAAAGAAAACAACAAAAATATATATCAGCAACAACAAAGGAAAGCTCATAACAACAATTAGAACAACCATAGAGAATCAGTGAAAATTTGAAAAAGAGTTTATCCCCCTCAATACAAATTCATTAAGATTCATAAGCTTCCCCTCTCAGAGGAAAAGTACCCCCGAGAATCAAAACCTTTTCTATGGGTATTGTGTTTCCTACAATAATTTTGGACACAAGCAATAGATTGTAGATATCGTGTAGAAATCAGAATATGTTGAGTAGTAGCAATAAGAGAGCATATAATATCTCAAGAAAAGTATATATAAGTATCAATAAAGATTATGGTAATAATCTTGTTAAGAATCACAATTCCTTTGCCCCTTTCTTATATATGTAAATATGGAAAGGTCATATCTCCCCCTCAGAAAGAGAAAATAGAAGAAGTAAATAATAATTTGAAATAAAAGAGGCATAAATAGTGAAGCGCCCTCTACCTCTTGGAATTGCACATTTCACAGTTCTAGAGGACAGTCTACTTCTCCACGTGCACATTGAGTAGCCTTGGAGTCTAGGTCGTCAATCTAACTGCTTAGCCTTGCAACTATGGAGTTCATAGTTCCTCCTGCCCTGGATTATATATTGCACCATTTTAGTGGATACTGGAGCTTCCTTGTGTCACTAACTTTCCCAACTATGAAATCTCCTAAGCCTGTTTTTCAACCACTGTGCAATGTGGAGTTACAGTGTGCAACCTTGCCTCCCTGGCTTGCTAAACTGTGCAATTCCTTCATTTGGTGGGATTCCTTATGTGCATTATGCATTTCTAGTGAGAATTAGGTCACCTTTAGGTCATTAAATTCCTCAAATTCACAATTCACTGAGCCTATCCCTCAATAATTGTGCATTGCACGATTACAATGGCTAGTCTTGCCACCCTCACTGATTGAAACTCATCACTGTGTAATCCATTTATTTGTCTTGCCTCCTATTATGAATTTCGCAATTCTAATGCACGGGGAGGTCATACCTTAGCCCCTGTGATTCTCAACTACACAATTCTCAAACTCCTACTCTCAAAACACTTGTTTGTTTCCTCATCACAATCAACATCTTCCATGAGAAATGTAGAGGTAGAATAAGTGGTTTCCAGACTAATGTTGGATTGTCATGAGTGAAATTCATTTGTAGGTGTTATCATTTCAACATGAAAATGTGATCCTCAAGGGATATCATTAATGTGATAACCCCAGGTTGATTTTCTATGTAAATAAGAAAATACCAAACTCATGGGACATGTATTTCAAGTTGAATGGTGGGAAAAACATCCTAGTGGGAATCAATTTCAATTTATTTATGGATATGGAAATTGAGAAAGGAAAATAGGAAATAATTGGCATTTATTTTTGAAAATAAAGGAAAATAGGAGAAAAGGAAGGTGAAGAGACACAAATTCGCATGCAAGGGAAAATGAAGGAAAATGAAGAAAATAGAGGCCTCAATGATAGAAAGGATTCTAGGGATCAGTTCACATAATTTTTTCAAATTATATTTTTTCTCTCATACTCTTAAACACTTAGAGCATTCTTGGAGCACTCTATCATTCACTTGGATTTAGAGAAAGAAGGCAAAGGAAAGAAGGGAGTGCGAGGAAACGATTAGATCAACAGGTATAGTTGGATTGCGGGAGTGCAAGGAAACAATTGGATCAATAGGTATAGCTGGATTGCTTTGTAGGTATGTGTGATTTCCTTGCTGATTTTTGGATGCATGGTATATGCATGTGACTCTCTAGTTATGTGTTGTCATTGGCATGGATATTTACCTAGATTGGCAGTGGCTTTAGCCTTGCCTTTCCATTTCTTGGATAGCCATGGTGTTTATGTTTTGTTCCACTAGTTTTTCTAATTGGTGCTCAGGTTCCTCATGGTTGTGGGTTGGAACAAATGTTTTGGAAGCCCTGGAACAACTTGGGTTGAGTCACTAATTCCTAGAGTTGTTGGTTGGGATAAAAGCTTTGGAGCGCTTGGTGGGTTGAGTTACTAGTTCTTGGAGCCACGATTGGAAAAAACACCTTGGAGCCCTAGAAGGTTGTGGGTTGTGTTACTAGTTCCTAGATTCTTGGACAACTTGGGTAGAGACTGATCTGGTTGATTTTAGTGATTTATGGACCATAGAAGTGGAATCATTGTGGTTAAGGGTTGAAGCGGTTTGGCCTCTAGAAGCCCTAGTTGGTTTGTTTTGGTTTAATCCATGAGATCCCACATCCATGATTGGAATATGGTGTGGGGGTGATTGGATGAAAGAGAGTTTTGACTCAAACAAATTTATGGTCGGGTGGTATGTGGAAGTCCTTGACTTGGTTGGGGTCTTCATATGTTAATAAGAGTTATTTTCCTATAGTGATTTATGAATACTTGTAGTGATTATGTCAGTGATATTATGGCTGAGTTGACATGGTTTATATGCTTTTTATTTTTTGGTTATATGATGTAATATATCTATGGCTCTTATCATGTTTTGGTAATTTATTGATTTGTTGATGAATGCATGGACTAACAACTTATTTTCCAATTAGCCAGAGAGGGCTTAGAGCCCTCTTGTTGATTCTTAAATGAATACTATCATATTATTATCAAATATGCATTCATGACTTGTAGTTACATGCTTTCCATATGTTTGTTATGGATTAGGTAGTCCAGGTCAAGGTTTTGAATCAAGTTTGAATGTTTAGCTTTGTCATCATGTAAATTATGATTCTGGAAAGTTACATGTAATTCTGGGTAGTGGTCTAGAGGTTGTCTTGAAAACGTGGCACAAATCTCGCGACCACATGTTCATAACTAGGAAATTGAGGCCATAACCACATGGAAGCGGGCTTATGCGTGCGGTTAGAGGCCTATAACCACACCCTTTCCTTGTTATGCATGTGGTTGGATTGTTAGGCCTGATAAACAATCTTCCATCTCATGGATTGACCACCTGGTGTTTTTCTTCAGCTCTTGGGTGATCTGTAGTCCTTGTCGAATGTCTGCAAGTGTTGGTGTGTCAGCCCCATTTCCATAACCAAAACTTGAAGGTTGGGTCATGTCACAATGACACTCATCTCATTTTTATCCTGGCGAGCCTTTGAACTTGGGTAAATATTGGGGGAGTGGTTACAGGGTGGTATCGAAGTGAGGTTGCAGCACCAAACCTCGGGGTAGATGTGAAATTTATGCATTCATGTTAGTTGTCAATGTGCTTGTTTTGCATGCATTCGATGGTCATTGTTGTAGGCTTGTGTCGTCATGATGTTGATGTTGAGATGGTTGATATATATATATATATATATTATATATATATATATATATATATATATATTCCTTCACCTTTTTTCTTTCGTTGATTTTTGAATACCCAATAGAGTTGTAGCACCTTTTAATTTCTTTGATGTTAAGAGACATCTCAAAATTTGAGCTTGAAATGTTACACTTTCTCTTTGAAGAACTTCTCAATAATGACCTTAACATAATATCATACAATATGGTCAACTTTTTTTTATTTCCATATATGTCAATGCCAACATTTTCTAACATATCATCATCGATATTGATTTCATCTATACATATGAAAATTAAATGTAAATGAGTATAAATATTCATTAAATAATAAAATTGAAAAATAGAGTTTGAATGAAATTGAAATTAATAAATATGAATAATTACAATAATACACATGACACACACACACACACATATATATATACACACTTGATGGTGATTCAACTTCATTTGAATCTCTTTCAATATCTTCAACAACATCATTAATTATTGGTTCATTATCCTTTTCACTTTGTCTTTCAACATTTTCAATCTCATCATCAATGTTATGAGGAATATCTTTCTCTGTTTACATTGCAAAATATCTTTAAATTAGTTCATGAAATAAAAATTAAATTTCACAATACACTAAAATTTTAAATATCATTATAATATTTACATTTACATACATGCTTTAACTTATAGTTGAAATTGATTTTCCCTTTCAATATTTGTCCGTTCTTCCTTCTTTTTTTTGTAATAGTTTCTCCTGTAATCTCTACAAGCCTCAATGTCTCTTATTCTATCATATTTTCCCTTGCATTTTCTTTGATTTCCCATGATAATTCAATCTATGTAGATTTTTAAAATCCAACCCAAAAAAGTCAATTTCAAAAAATCCTGCAAAAAAATTCACTTCCAAAATTTAGACCAAAAAACTTACTTTAAAAATTCAATACAAAAAGAGTTATTTTAAAAAAAACTCACTTTAAAAATTCAGCAAAAAAAATTACTTAAAAAAAAAACTCACTTTAATAATTTAGTGCAAAAAAATCATTTTAAAAATTAAGCCCAAAAAACTTACTTTAAAATTAAGCTAAAAAAATATCACTTAAAAAATTCAGCCCAAAATACTTACTTTAAAAATTAAGCTAAAAAATCTCACTTAAAAAATTCAGCCCAAACGACTTACTTTAAAAATTAAGCTAAAAACTCTCACTTAAAAAATTTAGCCCAAAAGACATACTCTAAAAATTAAGTCCAAAAAATTTCCTCCAAAAAGTTCAACTCAAAAAACTTACTTTCAAAATTAACTCCAACAAATTTAGCTTAGAAGATTTACCTTAAAATTTCATTCCAAATGAGGAAAATATGCAAAAATGAAGTTTCGGCTCCATTTGTTTATATTGTTTAGGGGAAATGTTTTTTTGGAGGGTCACATCATTTCATTTTTGTGGCCGACGGAAAGTATCAACACATTTTCGTCTAAACTTTTAAAAATAATTCGGTCAAACTTTTAACGTAATCCAGCTGAATTATTTTTCCGTTTATTTTAACGGGTGTCAACGACAAACACAAGTTTGGTTCAATCTAATTTTAACTCAACGAAACTATTTTAACTTGCAACTCTACAACAGCTCAACTCTAGTCACATTTTTCTAATTTTTGAAATACTTAAACTCCATCAAATTTGTTGAATTTACTGTCAGAACAAAAAACCAGAATTTCATAATTGAATCTACTTTCAATAGATATAAATTTTATGGAGTTTCATAGAAATTTGCTAATTTTAATTAATTTTCTAAAAAATAGTGTGCAAAAAAAATTCTAAAGGTCATTATGACTCAATGGAATAAAAAATTTGTATCTTCCAAAGTAAACTAAAAAAAATGAAAAATTTATGGTTCATTACATTGGTTCGTCTTTTGTAATGGGTAGTGTTATCACTTAGTAATTCCTCAAGGTTAAAGAAAGAAATCACTGAGGTAACCACAAACCACTTTTGGGCATAGGTTCTAGCCAACCTATGGCTCAAAGTAGGCTCTCTCTATATAATTTAGCTTTGTCTTTGCTAGGATTTTAGGCTAGTTCTAAAGGTTCAGGGGGTTTTTTATTTGTATTGAGGATTAGATGGTGGGATCCTTAAAACAGATGGATAGAATTTTGTCTTTGGACCATTGAGCTATGGAGTCAACAAAAGAGAAATAGAGTTGGAATTAACTCACTAAAGGGAATGTTCAAAGGGTAAGATAGTAGAATAAAATGCAAGTCTTTGGAGCAGAGGGGTGAAATGGTTTGAACCAGGGTGAGAGAGAAATTCATATTTATAAAGGATGGGCAGTTTATCATAACAACGGGGAGGTGGTTTTGAGGGTTGTTGCACCGCTTTTATGGCATGGGCGATTTTGAGGAGGGGTCACCCAATCTACGTTGGGGTTTGACACATAGCCATCGGGGGTTGGGGGAAAACCATCTTATCAAGCAAGTAAAGGAAATCCATTGGGTGCAGCCGATATGGCTTTGGGCCATTAGATCTGGGCGGTTACGATCGGATGGTAGTCTAGCAGAAGAGTTACACGAAGGAAATGAACGGGAATTGAAGGGGGGGCCAAGGGTTTAATCAAGGAAGTTTGAGATTATTTTAGGGATTAATCGCACGCTTAAAATGACCGGGCTGGGCTTAATGAAGGATTAGGGAGTCGGGTGAGGTTTATGCCAGGATCAACTTAGGTTTACCGAGATTAGGTAAAGTAAGTAGGGTTGTATCGGAATATGGGTGATTTCTATAATTTTTATTTAAAAGTAAGGAGTGGGGTATTTAAATAGAGATTTAATTTAATACGGGAAAAAGGTTATATCAGGGTTATATTTAATAAAATTAATAAGTAATATGAAATGAGTGGAGTGAGGTTTTTTCCTAAGTCAAAAGGGTAAAAGGCATGTGGTTGCACATTTAGTTTCATATTTAGGATAAAAGGCTTTTAGTGGGTTTTTGAGTGAAAAGGGATTTACATGGGAGGATATTCACTTTTCCTAGGTAAATTGTGTTTAACCTCAAGAAAAGGGGTTTTCTTAGGGTAATGAGGGGAAATGGTTTTTATGGAGGGGGAATGAATTTGTGAAGGGGATTCAAACACTTGAGTCCATAATTCATTAAGCCGAGGGTCGAGTCCCTCCAAAAGTCAGAGAAATGCTCTAAGCCTCTTTGACTTGTAGGGTTAAAAGTACTTAGAACATATTCGTCGATAGAAAATTAGTAAGTAGAGGGGAAAATGAATGGGGGGGGGTGCGGGTAATCACATAAACTTGTAAACCCTTGTCTTTGCCTTCATATTTTACCATACATGTCGAAATATGTATTTAAGCATGATGCATGAGTTTTTTATTCAATTAACTTTGTAGTTTTGCAACCTTTCTTCTACTTACCCATTTCTTACCTCTAACATATTTTCTTCATTTCTTTGGGTGCATTTGGGCTAGAAAACCCTTATTCGTCTATTTTTCTTTTGAAAAGTAATCTATCTATTCTAACTTTATATTATCCATGGGCTCAAATTAAGCTTATGAGCTCCTTTTATTTTCTCTACCTAACTATGATCTGCCAAGATTAAATTATTTGATCAGATTTTATTCTCTAATCTATAAATATAAAATTCAAAGCATGGAATACCCAAAATTAAACAGTTTGATTACCATGGATTGTGGCATGAATAACAAGTTGCACACAATCATTATTATGCATAAAAATAAATAGTAGTGGCATTTTGACTTGCACACTTTCATGGTCTTTTTGTTTTTTGGGTTCATATACTTTCATTTTCTTTTGACCTTCTCTTATTCTTTTGTCCTTTGATTTTTCTTTTAGGACATACCCTCTTTACATTTTTTAACTTTTATAATATAGAAAACATTTGCAGAAAGCAAAGGTATGTACAATATTACAAGGCTTAACCTTCGTCATTCAAAATTATGACTCCTATTGGTATAGGAACCTAATAGGTAGTTTTTAGATTATTATTTTATAACTAATATGTTGATAAATTTGATGCTCAGTTAAACATCTTCAAAATCTGCAGTTTTTTCACATTGGTTCAATTCAAAATATTCTAGTAATTATGATGTGCATCTGTTGGTTTCGTAAATTTAATGATATCGAAGTAGGGTTTGTCTATATTGTTGCAACACATTTTTTTTTCAAAAAGGCCAAGTTAACAAAGAATACACTAGTGCTCAAAAACATGATGTGTTATGAATCCCTTGATTTTTAAAGCACACATAGTCAAACAATTTCTAAGTTGACATATCAAATGTGAATTAAACAATTCTAAAAAATAAGTAATAGAAAGCTAATAAAATTTCTAATATGTTTCATTTTTATTGTAAAATGAAATTCTAAACAGAAAAATTGTTTTGGCTTGCCAAATGTTGAAGAACTTCGAAAAATTATATTTTTTTCTCAAAAAAGGGAAAAAAGTGTAACCCAACTTCACATTTTCACTCTTATTTATAATGGGGTTTAAAACGTGCATGAAACAAAGTATAGAACTATGCCAACAAAAGACTTGTTGCAACAAGGCATGATACTTAGTTTTTGAAACCATGTGCACAGTTTATGAATCACTTCTTGTTATGGCACATTGTTATTCAATTTATATTGATGTATATTATTTATTTCAATTTTTATTATTCTCACCAATGAAAATACACTCATTACACTTTATTTTTATGTTTATAAATGGAACAAGATCAAGAAGATGAAAACAATCGATGCAATCAATAAAACATTTCTCCAAATAACCCAAGCCATGGAAGTAGCTCGAGTATTGATAGTAGTTCTAGCAAAGAATGATGATTTATTTGGATGCCAATGCAACATGTTGTATTTTTTGAATTAATTTTCTGTGAAAATTAGACATTTTGTTTAACGAAATGGACATAGCGTCCCAATTGAAAGACAAGGGGTTATCAACAGTGATCCCATTTTGTATGATAAAGAGCCTCTTATTGATATATAATAAAATACATTTTAATTGATTCTATTGTGTTATCCAATGTCACTGGGAAATGTTACACAAGTGATTAAATATATGGATGATTAAATATTATAATGAAGAGATATGAAATTTGATAATATAACAAATTAGTCCAAACATCATATACAATTCACTAATAAAATTTTAATTTATATGAATATTATTATGAATAACAGATTTTTTAAATAATTATATGTAAATTAATTGATAGTTTTGTTACAACCCTCTATCCCTATGAATATTTCTACAACTATGTACATATTTAATTTTGATAAATAAAAAATATATAAATTGAATTGTTAATCTTGTTGGTTTCTTTACTCCCATTCTTTTAAAATAGAAATAATGAAACATTAAAAAATAAATAATATTAAAGGCTCTAGCTCATAAATCTTAAAAGATATTTTTTGAATGAAAAATTATGCTTGTACAATGGTGCGTTGTACGTCATAGAAATGAAAAAATATTTTAAGATTAATTAATTAAGTATACATTGTTCATCGTTGTGAGCTTTTGCCAATGTTGACATGCTCCAGCAGTGGTAGTCTCCTTCCTGTAATTTTTGTTAATTGACAGAGCCAACAATGCAGAGACCAAGGAACTTTTTGGCAACATATGGTTTCTGAGATCGAGCATAGTAATAACCATCCTTTTGGAGTAGTAGCACAAGTTGGATCTGTAGGCAGAATAGTTGTATCCATTTACTGGGAGTTGTCGCAACAATAAAAATTAATGTCAGCACCGGTTGTGAACGAGTGTTAGCCACTAAGTTGTTGCAACGTTGATCACTAGCCTCTAGGGGAATATGTCCTATATAGAAATGTATGTTCTCTCATTGTACAAAGGCAGTGAGAAAGAAAGCCTATGTTTTATTGAATAATAATAATTATTGTCAAGTTTTTCTGTTTGTCTCTCCCCATCAAAGTTTTTAATATTGGATTTCAAATTATTGGTAAAATGGTTATTTTAATTGGAGAAATTACTTAGTGACCTATGGTTATGGTTATTTATAAATTCAGCTTAACATGGTAATTGTTTGAAGTCGATCTTTCATCTCTTCACAACATTGATAGAGGCTACCTCCTTCCCTAGCTAGTTTACTAGATAGTAGCGAACGCCTCCTTTTTCATTTTTGATAGCTTTCATCTCATCTCTCCTCACCAACATTATAAACCATTATCGAAATATATACCTATCGTTAGACTACTCCATTGACTTATGGAATATCTTGTCCACTAATCCAAAATGGATCTTAAACACCCTCTAAGTCTTCAAAATAAAAAACTATCACATAAGGAAAAACCTTACAAAAAGAGGAATTACACTATCGGGCCTGAAAACATGAAGAAATGGCCAAAAGCGAAGTCCTCAGAGGCTTGGACAGTGATGCACAAGAGCCATCAGATCTGGCCGATCAATGGTCCAGATCCGATCGACATATCGCAATTGGCGGTGGCAAGTAGAGGCAATCGGACGCGGCATTATGGAAATTGCGATGGTGGTCAAGCATGATTAGACGAGGACCGTCGATCAAGCGTGCAAATCCGACGGTCCATATCTATCTGTGCTATATCGCATCACCAACATACAAAGGAGCGCTTACCAAAAGACCCGGGGACTATGCGATATGCGATTACGATAATATTGCATCGAAGCAATATAAAGGGGTGACACCGATAAGCCCAGCAACCATGCGATGCACCGATAACCGATAAGGCCGATTGGTGCAATCGACAATTGGAAGCCAATCCAATATGCGATATGCGAGCCCAGACCTGATGGGGTTTATAAATGAAAACACATATATTTTGAGTTCCGAAAAATAGGGTTTTCCTTTGTATTTCGTGTTTTCATTAAATAAATGAAATGCAGAGAAAAAAAAAAGCTGATGCAATGAAACCGGACCCGAAATGGTTTAGGAAGTCGATATTATAATATTTGAAGTCTTCCACAAAGCCAATTGTCAAGATTTTCATTGTTTTAATATATTCTGCAAATACAATGGAAACCATGTCTAGCGACTTGCGATAGCGATTTAAAGGAAGACCTGATAAGAATCTACGACAGAGTTAATAATGTTTCATGTTCGGAAAGAGGCATTTTGGTAGATTTTCACAGTTTTATGTGTATTTCTCTATGTAAACAGAGAACGATTATTCTGGGGATTTCAAAGGCGCCGAATGATTATTCTAGGGAATTTGAGCGGACAAAGGCCGGGAGCCAGAGAGCCCAGAAGAGGAAATGAATGGACAGCGCCAATTGGCTTAAAAGCCACATAATGATAGGGACAGAGGCAGGCAATGCTGAGGCAGATAGAAAACAGAGATAGAGAGTCTGTGAAGAGAGTCTGTGTACTCACAAAGACTTGGGGGATCCAAGTAAAGCCTTTTTGTTTTGTACCTATTGTGTGAGACTCAAATTGAGCTCACTTTTGTAAAACTATGTTCTTGAAGACATAATAGAGGGGTCACCACTGAAGGCTATACCAAGAGACGTAGCCCAAGAGTTTTGGGTGAACTCCATATTAAACTTGTTTTGTTAGATGTATTTGTCTATTATATTTCTCTAACTGCTCATTATCTATATTATTCGTAATCTTATCGATCCATTGCACTAAGTAATATAGGAAAATCTATGCACATGAGTCTGTAATACCTTAATATTAGTCTAAGATCTCATTATTAGATCAAGTGGTATCAGATCTTTAAGTTTTGTAAGGTTAAACAAGCTTGCGATGGATTGTTGAATGCTAACTATGTCAAAGCTCAAACTAGGAGAAGGAGAACTTGTTGAGGCTAATCCAGAAATTAGAAGAGCTTATCCTAGGAGGAGAATGGCAGAACAAACTCCATTGGAATTAGAATCTCAGTTAATGGACAATTTCATGACCATGAGAGCCATGGTGGAAGAGATGTATCGAGAATTTAAGAAAGGTCGAGGTGAAAGTACTTCAACCTCCAAACAAGACAAAGGAGCAGAGGAACCTTCTCTAGATGCCCCAGAGGGCAAATGAAAAGGGGAAAATATTCCTCCATCATCTCCCCCACCATCACCTTCATCATCCTCATCTCCTAGCCCTAAAAAGAAAAAGAAGAAAACATTTGTAATTAAATTAGATGTGAAATTTGATTTGCCAATATATGATGGAGAATTAAATGCAGAAAAGCTAGATAACTGGATTAGACAGATTGATGTATATTGTAGGATGTAGAACATTGATTCATAGCGGAGAAATATTCAACTGGCTAGCCTTCGCCTAGGAGGAACTGCACTATTGTGGTGGGAAGGCAAGACACAAGCTGATTTGAAGAAGCATGGTAAAATTCTTTCTACCTGGAATGAATTCGTTTCTGCCATTAAAAAACAATTCTATCCACTAGCTTATATGCAGCAAGAAATGATGAGTTGGCAAACTCTTCGCCAATTAAAGGGCCAAAGTGTACAATGCTATACCCGGGAATTTAGAAAAAGAGCTTTAACTCTAGGCATTTCTCTAGGCTTACCTGAAACTTTGATGAAGTATATAGGTGATCTACTTAGCTATTTGAGGCACACCATTCTCATGTTTAATACCACTAGCCTAGATGATGTATCAATTCAAGCTACACATCTAAAGGCTAGAGGAAAGAATGTGAACCTAGAGATTTTGGGATCATCAAAACCCTCTGCAAGCGAGAACAAGGAAAAGAAGAAGCAGAAATGGAAAGAGAGGAAGGCAAACGTTTTATAGAAAGACAAACCTTCATGCACTCACTACAGGAAGGATGGACACGATGATGAACACTACTGGTCTTTGCATCCAGTGCTAAAACCCAAGAAGTTCGGTGGTAAGAAGAAGAAGATTGTTGTCGCTATTCAGAAATATGTGGGGTCAGACTCAAGTGATGAAACAATAGTCACAACCACAGGTATAAAAGGTTATCCGCTTTAGAGAATGCAGAGATCAAGAAGAAGTTACAGGAGCTACTCGATAAAGGGTTCATAAGACCAAGCACATCACCCTGTGGATCTCCAATCGTGTTGGTGAGAAAGAAAGATGGTTTGTGGGGGATGTGCATTGATTACAAAGCACTGAATAAAATAACGATCAAGAATCATTATCTTGTTCCTCGCATTGATGATCTATTAGATCAGTTGAAAGAAGAAATTTACTTTTCCAAGTTAGACTTGCGTAGTGGCTATCATTAGGTCAGAGTAGCAGAACAAGATGCATGGATGACTGCTTTCCAAACAAAGCAAGGGATGTATGAGTGGCTAGTTACGCCTTTTGTCTTAACTAATGCTCCTGGCACTTTCATGAGAGTTATGAATGATGTAATTAAGCCTTTTATTGATGATTTTGTAATTTTATATTTAGATGTCATTCTTGTTTTCAGTGAAACATGGGAAGAACATTTGAAGAATGTAAAGCAGACTTTAGATGTTTTGAAAATAGAAAATATCTATGTAAAGTTATCAAAATGTCGATTTGGAAAAACATCTTTAAATTATTTGGGTCATATTGTAGGGGGTGGTGAATTGAAGATAGATCCCTCTAAGGTTGAAGTCATTGTTAATTGACCTAAACCCAAATCCACTACAGAAGTTAGGAGTTTCCTAGGAGCAGCACAATATTGGAGAAAGTTTATTGCTAACTTTTCCTTGATTGCAGCTCCCTTACATGCTTTAACAGGATTAAACAAGGTGTTTCAGTGGGGAGGCAAACAGTAGAAAGCCTTCGACACCTTAAAAGAAAAAATTAGTACATCACCAATACTAGTACTACCAGATCTTCAACGACCATTTGAGATTGAAACAGATGCCAGTGACTATGCCATGGGAGCAGTGTTGATGCAACATGGTAAACCCATATGTTATCATTCTAAGGCATTTACTTTTGCAGTAGTTAATTATCCCACATATGATAAAGAATTGTATGTATTAGTATAGAGTGTGAAAAAGTGGAAACATTACCTAATGCGCAAAGAAACAATTATTCATACAGATCATCAACCACTTCAATATTTGCACTCACAAACTAAACTATAGCAATCAAGACACTATAGGTGGATGGGTTTCCTATAGTAGTTTCATCTTGTCATCAGATATAAGAAAGGCATACACAATAAGATTGTAGATATGTTATCAAGACCAATCATAAATGCATCTACTATACTTAAGCATAACTCAGTATTGCATGAAAGCTACACTGAACAATATGCTCAAGATGTAGATTTTAAAGATGTATATGCAACTTTAAGTCAGGGAAAACAAGTAGAAGAATTGGATTATCATGTTAAGGACCAACTCTTATATCATTTGGGAAAGTTATGCATTTCTCAAACTAAAAGAGTTAACATAATCCAAGAAGCACATACTTCTCTAATATCATGTCATTTTGGTGTAAGTAAAACAGTTGCACAGCTACAAAGGTTCTGTTATTGGCCAAGAATGCATGAAACAATTTCTAGATATAGTAAAGGGTGTACCATGTGTGCTAAAAGCAAGCCCAACAATAGAAAACTAGGCTTGTACACTCCACTTCTAGTTCCTTCTCATCCTTCAGAAAGTGTTTCCATGGAACTTGTTGGGAGATTGCCAAAATCTAGAAAAGGTCATGATTATTTATATGTTATTATGGATAGGTTCAGCAAAATGTGTATTTTAATACCTTGTAAGAAGCAGATTACAGCTGAGCAAATAGCAAAGTTGTTCTTTCAGCATGTATGGGTTAATTTTGGGTTACTCGCTTCTATTGTATCTAATCGAGATTCCTGATTTGTTGGGAAGTTTTGGTCAAGTCTATGGGAATTGATGGACACCAGATTGAAGAAGAGCACAAAATTTCATCCACAAATAGATGGCCAAACAAAAGTGGTCAACGGGGCAGTGATCCAGTTATTCAAAGGTTATTGCAGCAAGCATCCCAAGCTTTGGGATTGACATTTGTGTTATGTGTTGTTGGGTATACGACCAAAGTCCCACATTGACTAGAAGTGGGGAGGATCATGGGTATATAAGGATGGAAAAATATCTCCATTGGTATGAGGCCTTTTTGGGATAAAGCCCAAAAGAAAATCCATGAGGGCTTAGGCCCAAAGTGGACAATATCATACCATTGTGGAGATATGTGGTGTCCAGAGTCCTTACAAGTGGTATGAAAGCCAGGTTCGAAGTTAGCCAAGTGGATGAATCCACAGAATGCCTAACAAAAGTGGTGGGCCTCGGTAATATCACGATGGGATCCATGGATGGGCTCGGTTAGACAAGCAATGTGCTTCTGATTCTTCATGGACGTGTCCTGGTCCCAACACGGTGAAGAGGAGTTGACCTGGGATAGAGCAAGCTCTCGAGGCAAGTGGTGTTCCATGTAAGGCGTGTGCTTCACACACATTAGAGCAGAGAATCCTGGTTGGTAGAGAGTGGAAATATGGATAATCGTTTGAGGGGAGGCTCGATGGTCCTTTGTTCGAGGGGAGGATTGTTGGGTATACGACCAAAGTCCCACATTGACTAGAAGTGGGGAGGAACATGGGTATATAAGGATGGACAAATATCTCCATTGGTATGATGCCTTTTGGGGGTAAAGCCCAAAAGAAAATCCATGAGGGCTTAGGCCCAAAGTGGACAATATCATACCATTGTGGAGATATGTGGTGTCCAAAGTCGTTACATGTGCAACATGCTTACAACTGTGCCAAGAACTCTTCTACTTAGAGATCTCCCTTTGAGACTTGTTTTGGTTTTATACCAAAGTCTCCCTTGGATTTTGTCTTTAGTAAAGACATAGTAGTTGATGGACACAGTAATGTGGACAAAGCAACCAAGTTCATTGAATAGATCCAAGAAATTCATCAGGCAATACAAGAACAACTGGAAAGAAGCCAGGCCAAGTACAAGGCAAGGCATGACAAGCATCGAATTGAGCATAGCTTCCAAGTTGGTGATCAAGTCTAGTTGTACATCAGAAAAGACAGAATGCAAGGTGAAGGTAAGAAGTTGAAGCCAATAAGGTATGGGCCTTTCAAGATACTTGAGAAAATTGGTGAAAACGCTTTTTGCTTTGATTTGCCAGCTTATATGCATATATATTCAGTCATTAATGCAAAGAACTTGAGACTATATGAACCTTCATTGATTGAAGATCCCAAAGAGCAAATTCAGTTGCCTTCTATTAATGATCTGTTGCCTGAATATCTCAATGAGTTGCAAGAAGACACAGTTCTGGACAGGAAGGTAAGAACTACGCGCAGAGGGGATGTTGAGTACCTCAGAATCGGACTCAAAGGTTCAAAACTAAGCAGTGCGAGATGGATAGAGATTGGACAAGTGAGAAAGTTGTATCCTCACTTGATTGATGCTTAAAAACCAACTTTTGGTGGTCCAAAATCTTTTTCAGTGGGAAGGTGTGATCCAAAATGGATCCTAAACACCCTCTAAGTCTTCAAAATAAAAAACTATCGCATAAGGAAAAACCTTACAAAAAGCGGAGTTACACTATCAGGCCTAAAAAACATGAAGAAATGGCCAAAAACAGAGTTATCGGAGGCTTGGATAGTGACGCACAGGAGTCGTCAGATCTGGCCGATCAACAGTCCAGATCCGATCGGCATATCGCAATCGGTGCTGGCAAGTAGAGGTAATCAGGCGCGGCATTATGGAAATTGCGATGGTGGTCAAGCGCGATTAGACGAGGACCATCGATCAAGCGCACAGGTCCGACGGTCCAGATCTATCCGCGCTATATTGCATCATAAACATACAAAGGAGCGCTTACCAAACGGCTTGAGGACTATGTGATATGCGATTGCGATAATATCGCATCGCAATATTGCATCGGAGCAATATAAAGTGTTGATGTCAATAAGGCTAGCGACCATGTGATGTGCCGATAGCCGATAAGGCTAATCGGCGCAATCGTCGATTGGAAGCTAATCCAATATGCGATATCCGATATGGCCAGACCCGATGGGGTTTATAAATGAAAACACATATATTTTGAGTTCCAAAAAACAAGGCTTTCCTTTATATTTTGCGTCTTCGTTAAATAAACAAAATACAAAGAAAAAAAACGCCGATGCGATGAAACCAGACCTGAAAGGGTTTAGGAATTCGATTTTAAAATATTTGAAATCTGCAACAAAGCCAATCATCAGGTTCATTGTTTTAATGTATTCTGCAAATACAATGGAAACCATGTCTAGTGACTTGTAATAGCGATTTAAAGATGGACCCGATAAGAATCTAGGGTGGAGTTAATAATGTTTCAAGTTTGGAAAGAGGCGTTTTGGCAGATTTTCACAATTTTACATGTATTTCTCTGTGTAAACAAAGAACGATTATTTTGGGGATTTCAAAGGCGCCGATGATCCATTCCATTACAAAACAGGTGGCCACCATACCCAAAGACGTTTAACAATGATTGTTTAATGCTCAAAGGTAATTTGAGTGGACAGAGGCCGGGAGCTAGAGAGCCTAGAAGAGGAAACGAACAGATAGTGCTAATTGGCTTAAAAGCCATAGAATGACAGAGACAGAGGCAAGCAGTGATGAGACAGAGAAAAAACATAGATAGAGAGTCAGTGAGGAGAGTCTGTGTACTCAAAAAGACTTTGGGGATCCAAGTAAAGCCTTGTTGTTTTGTTTTTGTTGTGTGAGACTCAAATTGAGCTCACTTTTGTAAAACTCTATTCTTGAAGACATAATAGAGAGGTCACCACTGAAGGCTAGACCAGGAGACATAGCCCAAGAGTTTTGGGTGAACTCCATATTAAACTTGTTGTGTTATGTGTGCTTGTCTATTATGTTTCTCTAACTGCTCATTGTCTATATTATTAGCAATCTTATCGATCTGTTGCACTAAGTAATATAAGCAAATCTATGCACAGGAGTCTGTAATACCTTAATATTAGTCTAATATCTCATTGTCAAATCATCCACTAAACAATATTATTAAATTTTATCGAAAAGGAAATGGTGAAAGGATGGAGTTCATGTGTTTTAGGCATTCCTTCATAAACATCTTGTGCATTTTCTAAAGTCCATCAATACATATCTTTTAATGTAAGAAAGCATTTACAAAAACATTCATTGAATTTTTCATTTGGGAAATATATTGACCCAAACTTTATCAGATATTTATATATTTTATTTATGTAAGAGGAGAATAAGTCATTTATGTATATACCTAGGTTTCTACATTAGTTTCTTTGCGGATATTATTATTGTTTTAGTAATATTGATGCCGGAGAGGTAACTTCTACTTATTCAACATGGTTTTTATTAGTTTATGGTCTTTTTTTCATATAATCTATATTTCATTTAAATTTTTCTAACCATTCAAACCAACAATTGAGTTTATATTATTTGTATATCGAATGACCTTAAAAAGCCCTAGCTCTGAGCTCTGCAACCTGCAGCCAATGCTCAGACCTGCATATTTGCACCATCAGCCGTCCACAGTGCGGCATTCTCATCAGAACCGTTAGTAGCAGTAGCGATAGAGCCTGACTGTGTTAAACGTCATGTCCTCCCAATTGGCAGGGGCGGGTTCCCAAGCCCCCCCTCCTTCGAACGATCATTTCAGGACTGACGGCATACCTGTGAATCCCCAGTTTCATCATGATCCAATCACCGAACAAGGACAGAGCTCTGAGTAGCCTGTCGCCCCAGAACAGCATGCAGTCATGGACAAAGAAACGACATAGAGTCCAAAGGCGTCACCACCAAGGGCGAATTCGGCAACATGCATCCCTAAAGCTTCAGAAAGAATCAAAGTGGAGCTTCCAAGCCACAGAATCAATGGCAAGATACAGTACATGAAAGACCATGCGCTCATCGGAAAATTTCTGGGTTTCTGGCCAACGGAAAAAGCCCTGCATGGCTGGATCGCCTCCAAATGGAAGCCCAAAGGACACATCTCCTTGCTTCTAGGTCCTAAAGGCTTCTTCACAACCATATTCACCTGCCTGGAGGACAAACTAAGAGTATTTGAAGGCAGCCCCTACTTCTTCAACTCCGCAGGCCTCTTCTTACGAGATTGGAAACCCAGATTCAATCCAGATACAGAAGACCTCAGCCATGCTCCCATTTGGATCCGCATGTACTCCTTACCCTCAGAGTATTGGAGAGAAGAAACTCTTAAGGACATCGGCAATCGCATCGGTACCTTCATCAAGGCGGCAGAGGAAACAAAAAATCGAAGGTTCACCTCCTATGCCAGGATCTGTGTCCAGATGCATCTAAAGAAGACCCTAGCAGACTCGGTAAGCCTCTATCACGATGACTATGAATGGATTCAACCTCTTGATTATGAACATATCCCGTTTCGTTGCCGCAAATGCCATGAACATGGCCATCTGTTCAGAGAATGTCCTCTGAATGCCCAAATTCAAGCCACAGCCAATGAGATTACCAAAGACTCTGAGGGGTTTGTCAAAGTTCCCCATCACCGTAGACATGTCAAGAAGCAGAATGTGGCTCCCTCCAGCCCCAAAAATCAGAAAGACGCTCCCCCTAGCCACAAGAAAGTCGACTCCTCGAATAGATTCCATGTCCTTACCCCACAGGACCCCTCTGACTCATCGCCTCAAAAAGTCTCTCAAGCCACTCCGCCCCCACCTTCATCCAACCAGATCCATAAAAATCCCCTAGATCCCTCCTCATCAGAGTTGATCAGTTCTCCTATTGCCTCGAAGTCAAAAATGCCAGCGACAAATTCAGATTTGCAGCCCTCAGCCATGGATCTCGATGCTGCTCTAGCTCTCAATTTGCAAGAAGGGGTCATGGAAGATCACCCGAAATTTCCCATCAACATGGAGGAAGACATAGAGAATGTAAGCTTGGACGGGCTGGACATTCTCAAACTGGAATATGCATGTAAGCAAAAATCTTATAACTCCATTCCCCCTTGGGAAATAGATAGATTGGAAGGGGTATTAACCAAAGCTCAGCACAAAAAATGCTTATGAATTCAGGCAGGCAGTCCTTGGGATGGCAAAAAAATCCTAAAAGAAACAAAGAAGAGAGGGCGTAAAACAGATCTGCAGAGAACAATCATATTAGGAGAACAACTACTGGAATCAGGGAGATTCCCGAAGTTAACGCGGTTTTACAAGCCCCACCCCCATAGTTCCTCATGACGCTCATCTCCTGGAACATGCAGGGGCTCAACGGCTCCTCAAAACACAGAATGTTAAAAAACATGATACAGTCAGAAAAGCCAGCTGTAGTCTTTCTACAAGAAACAAAAAGTACCACCACTACATTAGAAAAGATCTTCAACAAAGCATGGAGAGGCAGTCGATCTGTTTCTATAGATGCAGTGGGAGCATCGGGTGGATTGTCCATATTATGGAACCCACAGATTCTATTTTTGCAAGATTTCAATGCTACCCGTCATTTCATTCAAGCCATGTTTCATCTCATTGGAACGGATATTCATGGGCATCTCACCAACACTTACTTCCCTCAGGATCAGCAACACAAACTAGAAGTTTTGGAAACATTAACAGACTTGAACTCCTCCAGACGCTTCCCCCTCTGGATAAGCGGGGGCGATTTCAACATCATCACTCACCTAGAGGAAAAAAAAGGAGGGCGAATGAAGCTGGAAGAAGACAACAATGGATTCAGGGAATTCATCAGAAGTAACCAGCTCATCGACATCCAAACTTCCAATGGCACCTACACATGGACAAATAAGCGCAGAGGAGTACACAATATCGCTTCTCAACTTGACCGATTTCTACTCTCAGACAATGCCATCCATCTGGGAGGAGACTTTCATGCATCCATATTGCCTCAAGGGGGCTCGGATCACTGGCCCATTATGCTGTAATGGACCAGACCGGGAAAACATTGCAACAGGCCTTTCCGATACGAAGCCTTCTGGTCAAGTCATCCAAATTTCAAAGAAGTGGTCCAGACCGCATGGAAGTCCTTCATTCCCTCAGAAGGTGCAAAAATGTTCAAGTTTCAACAAAAACTTAGACATCTCAAGCAAGTGCTGAAGGCCTGGAACAAGAACCACTTTGGAAACATCACGGAATCCAGGCAAAAATTGGAGCAGGAAATGAGCATTCTCCAGCAAACCATCATCATAGAGGGCAGAACAAAGGAACTAGCCAACAAAGAGCAATCCCTTTGGACAGCCTTAGAAGCAAGAAGATCGCAAGAGGAAATCCTCTGGCGCCAAAAGTCTAGAATAAGATGGCTTAAGAAAGGAGAAAAAAACACCAAATTCTTCCATCGATCTACCATACAACGAAGAATGCATAACAATATTGCTTATATTAATAACAGCCAGGGGGAAAAACTAGAAAAGCATGAAGACATGGAAAAAGAACTCAGAGATCACTTTCAGGAAGCGCTCAAAGAGCAAACCAGGAGCAGAACAGCAGCCATACAAGAGGTCGCGCGGCACATCCCCAAGCTTATCACAGTCGAACATAATCAAAACCTGCTTCAACCGGTCTCCAAGCAAGAGGTGGAGGAAGCAATGGCACAGCTAAAAGATGGTAAGGCTCCTGGTCCGGATGGCTTTACCTCTAACTTTTTTCATGATTTCTGGGATCTAGTAAGCAACAAAGTTTGGGAATTGGTGGAAGAATCCCGCTCTATGCACTGGCTCCTGCCATCCCTTAATTCCACCTTCATAGCGCTAGTTCCCAAAGGGGAGGAAGCTAACACGCCTAACAAATTCAAGCCCATCGCCCTTTGTAATGTCATCTATAAACTTATTTCCAAAGTGGTAGCAAATAGGCTCAAACCTCTTTTGCCTCTTCTTGTTCTTCCGGAGCAGACAGGATATGTCGAAGGATGCCAAATCATGGATGGTATCATCCTCTCAAATGAGGTTATCCACTCCTTAAAGATCCTCAAAAAGCCAGGCATGATAATGAAGCTTGATCTATCAAAAGCTTTCGACAAGCTTAGCTGGGAGTATATTCAGCACATGCTTCTTGCTTTTGGTTTTTGCGCCACCTGGACTCGTTGGATAATGAACCTCATTTCATCTCCCTACTTCTCGGTCCTTCTCAATGGCTCTCTGTCTCAGCCCTTCCGCTCTTCGCGTGGCATTCAGCAAGGGGATCCCCTCTCACCTTTCATCTTTGTCCTAATGGCGGAAGGACTCAGTCATCTGCTTCACCATGCTATCTCCTCTAAGACCATCAAAGGCATAGCGCTTCATGGACTCTTCCCCTTATCGCATCAACAGTTTGTTGATGACACTATGCTTTTTGGACATCCCTCTTCAGCTGAAGAAAAATCCTTCAAAGCCCTGCTTGAGCTGTTCTCTGAAGCCTCAAGCACCTCTATCAATGCTTCTAAATCTCAGCTTTTTTCTTCAATACCCCTGTCTCCATTCAAAGAAACATCGCTCGCATCCTTGGCTTCACAATTGTTGTGCTTCCCTCCAAATATTTGGGCGCCCCTCTTATGCTCTCAGCTCTTAAACATGCATCGTGGAGATCACTCCTGGACAAACTTGAAGCCAGACTCTCCTCCTGGACGTTCAGATCTCTCAATATTGCCAGCTGACTCATCATGATCAAATCTGTTCTTCAAACTATGCCTCTATATCTATTTTCTATCCTCGCTGCTCCTAAAAGGGTCCTTAAAGGCATTCGCAATCTGCAAAGGAATTTTCTGTGGGGATCATCGGGTCTTAATAGGAAATGGGCCCTAGTTAAATGGTCAGACGTCTGCCAACAAAAGTTCAATGGTGGATTGGGCCTACGGGACCCCCTGCACAGTAATAATACCATGGGCGCAAAGGTCTGGTGGAACTGGCTTGTAAAACCACAAATACCATGGGCGAAGCTTTGGCAAGCCAAATATGCGTCTGGCAGTAGCTGGGAGGACTTGATTAGATTCAATCCAAGCAGCTCAGGCTCCATGATCTGGAACGCAGCAAAACTTCATAGCACATTCATACAAGAGTATAGTTTCTGGGAAGTACATTCAGGGAACTCAGTGCGTTTCTAGGAGGACTCATGGCAGCAGCTCCCAAAACTAGCCTCAATCTTTCAAAAACCCCTCTAGCAGACTCATATGCAATGCAATAATCTTGCAAACATATCCCAGTTTTGGCAGCAGCATGCAGGCACAGACTATCAACAATGGAGGCCCGCTAGTACTTGGCAGGAGGATTGGCAAGGAGAAACCTTTGAAGAAATTGAACAAGAACTAAATCACAGGAAGATCAAAAAGTCAAATAAGCAGGACAGATTGAGGTGGGGGCATACAACAAAAGGAGTTTTCACCACAAAAGAAGCCTACACTCTGCGGTATGCCCAAAACCACAATGACAAAGATCAGCTATGGTGCAACATCTGGCAACCCAAATTGTGGCTCAAAGTCTCTACCTTTTTATGGCTTTTAAGCAAAAAAAGAATCCTCACCTGGGATAATCTGCAACGAAGAGGTTTCATTGGACCATCCCGATGCCCAAATTGCTCTTTGCATTCAGAGAACATTTTGCATCTGATGGAAACATGCCCCCTTGCAGCTCAACTCTGGAATCAAATTGACAAATGCACTCAAAGATTAGGAAATCGTCAAGGGGACATAGCAAATCTTCTGAGAACTTGGCCCAAGACACCATATCAAAGTCCTCTGTTGAACGCTCTGTGGACACTCATCCCAGGTTTTCTTTATTGGACCCTCTGGAAGGAGAGGAACAACAGATTCTTCAACAATAGGAATCACCCTCCAGACATTCTTTGGCTCCTACTCAAGCAAAGCCTTCAAGAGACTCTGGCGCTCAGGATTTGGCAAGAAACAGATTGGCCCTCGTCCCCCCAAGAGCTAATCATATGGAAGTCCTGGGATCTTCATGTTTCCTATGCCCCCTCTACTCCCACTCGACATCATAACAAGCTTGTCTCCCCTTTGCATTGGTCCCCCCTAACCTCTGCATCTTTCAAGTTGAATTTCGACGACGCAGACAAGGGGAATCCGGGACCCGCGGGATATGGAGGAGTAACTCGAAATGATAGAGGAATCATCCAACACGTCTTCTTTGGCTCGATTGGAAACGATACCAATAATGTTGCAGAATTGGAAGGTCTATGGAAAGGTTTATGTATCGCTGATCAACAGGGGTTCTATCCGCTGGTAGTAGAGGGAGACTCCGAGATCCTTATTAATGCCGCTATCCAAATTCAAGCAGGAACACCAGCAACCAAAGTAGCCTCTAGCTGGAGATTGCTTAGCAGACTAGAAACACTGGAGGCAAGGCTCAGAAGCCCCAATAGTATCATCTTTTAGCATGTCAAACGATCCGCCAATAAGGTAGCCGATCGTTTAGCCAATCAAGGAGTAGATCTGAATAGTCACCCCTACTCAGGTAATCTTAATGACACAACAGACATTCAACTACAACAAGATTGCCTCTCTCTGGAAAATCAGGATCTCCAACTCCCAGCTGCGGGTGTTAATTAAAGCATTGAATGAGGAGGCGGCCTTATGAAATGGCAAGTGGCCGCCCGCTCCAGCCAAATGGACTGAAGCATCGAGAAGCCATCACCTCGGTCCGGCCAACAGCTATGCGAGCATTAATGGTGGGGGGAGAACAGCTGGCTGCAGAGGTATATTGGTCGTTAGCCTGAGTTCGACGATGAGCGGAGTTCAGTGGGAAGGTGCGAGAAGCGCCATTGTTTGTAGGAAGCTCTGTATTGTCACAATTGAGAGTGGTGCGTTCGACTCTTGGATGACTGCACCATGGGTGCATGAGCCCAAACACAGACCTCGACCCTCGGCTCCGGAGGCCCTGGTTTCAAGCCTGGATTTTCAGAGAATTCGCGGCTCTGTGTTATGGTTCAGTGTATTGTGTGTCATTCTGTCCTTTATCAACACTGTCTTTGAGTGCCTTCGACCTCTAGAAGCTCTGAGTGTCGCGGCGTCTCAGCTCCTCTACGTCCCTGTTCGAGATTTGGTCCTTTGGCGCTTTGGTCATTCCTGGTTCTAGTCGGTTCAGCTCTCTGGGAGAAATTCACCCCGTGCAACTCCTGAAAAGGCTCAGCTCTCGACCTGCGTGGTAAGCATTGCTATTCGAATTCGCGTTCCATTACCTGTTTCACATCTGTTGTATAAGTTGTTGCACGGGTTTAGAATCCTCGGTGGCGCAAAGCATTCGCGGCCTATGGGCAGAATTGGTTCTTTGTTGGTTACAGGATGCCGCGTGAGAGGCTACGTGGCGCTTGCAGACGGGGAGGCTCAAGAGGCGGTGCCAGAGGGCGGTCTTCATCGCCACGCTCCTCATAATCCTTCGGCTCCCCGTCGGAGGAAATTAGCTCACCAGGAGCTTGAAGAGGGCGCGGAAGAGGCAGAGGACGGGGAAGAGCCGCGGTGTGTCCGTTTGGTGGGCACCCATCAACCCGCTTCAGGTTTCCGTGTGCTCTGGACAATGCAATCTATTATGTTTCAGTGCGCATTGAAAAATGCGACCATGCTGATCGACCAGAAGCCCCAGCAGAGCCACAGCCACCCTCGCCTGTTCAGGGTCCGCGATTATAGCCTGCGGAAGCCTCGGGTGCGGTGGCGGGGAATAGAGCTGGACCAAGCGAGCCTGCGAAGGACGACGCGCCATACACAGACTCGAGTGCCTCAGACTCCTATGGCTGTACAGTGGTGGAGGAGCAACCAGGCACATATGTCTGTCCAGTGGTGGAGGAGCCACCAAATCCATACACCTAGGCACGTTGCATGGTCGTTCGGTGTGGTATGGATTCTCTTTGTTCAGTCTCAGGATGTCGGAATAGTAGCTACAGTTAGTAATGGGAGTCTATCTATGATAGTTTTCGGGTCGCACCACTCAGGTTTTTGTATGTCGATTATAATGTCTGTGTCTGTAATGTCTATGTCGGTCATGTTTGTGTCTGTAAACTCCTCCCTCGCCTCGGCAGGGAGTGGAAGGTCCAGTTTTTGGTGGTTCTAGCTTGGGGTCAGCGGACAGTTTCATAGTCCCTCTTTTTTCTTCGGCTCAGTCTCAGTCTCAGAATGTCAAACTGTTCAGGTAGCCAAATCATGATGGCGGATGTAATTCTCACTGTAATCTTTTTTGTAATATAATAGAATTAGTATGATTTACACAAAAAAAAAACAATTGAGTTTATATTTCAATTCATTTTTTGAGCTTACAAGTTTTGGTGTGGGCATTGGTGACCTAAAAATTTGTGAAATTGAGACTAAATTTCACTCATTGTTTCATTGGTTGGCTCATTGGCTTTTCATTTAGAACTGATATTCCTTTATGCTATGCAAATAGTGTCCAAAGTGCTCCAAAGTATTGACAAAAAAAACATTATATATTTCTCTTTCATATTGAGGCAAAGTTTAAATGTTTATAGTCATTTACAAAATAGTACAACATCTCCACTATAGTAAGTTATAAATTAAATTTAAAACGTGTTAATTAAATTTAAGTATGAAGTTTTGATGGTTATTAACATGACTTATTATTACTTAAATTTATTTTAAGGTGACATGACTATTATAATTACTTCTTCAAAAAATGGTTTATAATTTTTGCTAATATAAAATAAATAAATAATTATAATATAACAAATTGAATTAAACCATTTTATTATTATTATTTTGATTTAGTGAATCATTTTGAGAATACTAAATCTCTCTTTCATATTGTGTCAAAATCTTTCAAATTGAGTCGAAGTTTAAATATTTGCAGTCATTTACACACACTACAACATCTCCACTCCACTAAATATTTACAATCATTTACAAATAGTACAATATTTCTATTACAAATAGTACAATATTTCTACTATATTAGGCTATAGATTAAATTTAGAACATGTTAATTAAATTTTAATATGAAGTTTTGATGGCTATGAATATGAACCATTAATACTTAAATTCATTTTAATTTGATATACATCTTATAATTTTTTTCTCAAAATTTGTATATAATTTTGTTAATATAAAACAAATAAAAAGTATAATACAATCAATTGAATTAAATTTTCTTATTATTATTTTATTTTTTTTTTTATTATATTTTGATTTTTAGTTTTCATTTTAAACCGAAAATATCTCTTTTTCATATTAAACCAAATTTTAAATGTTTATTCATTTAAAATACTACAACTCCACTATACTAAATGTTTACATTGATTTGCAAACAAGACAACATTTCCACTGTACTAAATTATAGACCACCTCAAGGTGCAACCAAAATAATATTTATCAACTCAAAAACCCTAAAGCCATGTCTAAATTCTCAATAAATGATTATGTACTACTTAAAAAAAACTTCAAACATAAAGCATCTTTTATTAACTCGATTATATTTTAAAGTGAATTATTAATATAAATATTTGAAAATGTCCAAAACCTCAGTTCATAAGTTCATGTCATGCTTTCTTTTTCTAAAATATTTTTACTATCATAGAATGTAGTGTACATAAATATCATATTTTTAAAGGTAATTTCTAATTTGGAAAAAAATAGAGATATATACTTTTCATAAATTTAATTTGGGAAAATTAATCAATATAATTTAATACTTATGAATTAATTTTTTATTTTTCGTTTTCAATTTATTTGAAAATGTTATAAAGGTTAATTAAAATAAAACTTATATAAATTATTTTTCATTGTTATGTTTTTTGGTGTTTAGTGTTGATAGTTATATTATACATGGTGAATATAAGAACTTATTTAGAGGTTAAGAATCTTCGTGATAAAGTGAGGTTGAATTTCCATGATTAAGAATCTTGTTTGTTTTTTCGTTTTTCGTTTTTTATTATTATTACTATTTTATGTGTTATATATTAATTTTAATAATAACAATAATAATTATGCCCATAGGCATGTTTATTTTAGAATAGATCTTCTAAAAATTTAATTTAAGTATGAGTAATTATTAGGTGGGTGGTTGAGATACACATCTAACCATTTTTGCTCACATTTACATTTGTAACTTGTATTTGATGAAAGATCGGCGTTATTTCATGGGTTGGTACTAAAGGTGACAGTCTCAATGGAAATTATAGTATTAAGTTTTGCTTCAAAAAGTAACACCAAGTTCAACACCATGTACTATGTCTTTTATTTACAAAGGTCATGAATGCATAAGTTAACAATTTAGGTCATGTGCATAGCTATATGATTAAGTAGATGGTTATATGATTGAGTAGTTGCATAGATTACATGCATTATTCATGTTAATTAGGTGTATTTCCCAATTGCATGAGTCATTAAGTGTGTCTCTTATATACAATATGGGTTTAAACTATGAGGGATACATATGTGCATTTTCAAGTGCATGGGTTAGATATGTATCTAGGTGTATAATAGAAGTCATTATTTATGTTAGTTGTTTTTATTATAGAGATGGGTAGGTATATTAAATGTGTATCTTAATATAAGTAAATTCTTTTATGCCCATGTCCAAATCAACATCAAAAAAAATAAAAATATATATATTTAAGAAAATATTTAATTGAAAACAAATCTACAAAATAAAATAAATATAAACACAATTAATATTTAATTACACTACAATATACATAGGCATCTACCTTCTCTTCCTCTTGGACATTCCTCACAATAAATCCATGCTACCATGACATCTCCTCCTAAAAGTAAGTGTTGATTTTCATAAACAAGCTTCGTGCACCTTATTACAAAATAATAAGAATTTGTTTTGTAGATTTATTATAAATATTAATTTAACTTATGTACCTTTAATACTAATTGATTTATTCATAAAATAATTGAATAATTTATTGGTTTATTTAATTATGTTTATAGGCATGTCTATAATGGAATATCGTTTCCATAATTTTAATTTGATTATCAATCATTATTAGGTGGGTGGTAAGGATTTAACCTCAATTAAATATTCTAAAATATCCTTAGTAGTTATACCATTTCAATTAAATTGATTAATTGAAGACAAGGTCATATGAGCAAATTTCATATGAAATGAGTTGTGGTTTTCTGACACTATAAGGAAAAGACCTTCTAGCGAAGGTTTTTGCAGAAGCCCCTATAAAAATAGCACAAAAATCCATTTGCAATGGAGGTCACTAGAAAAGGTGGGCAGGCAGATGTTTTTTGGATGGTGCGTCTACAATATGCAAACGTGTTGATGCTTTACTATCCACAAAAGCATTGGTGCTACATATAACATGGTGCACTGTGGAAATTTTATTTTTATAAAAAAAAAAAAAAAAAAAAAAAAAAAAAAAAAAAAAACAGTGTGTTAAATAACAGAATGAACTAGTGCTTGAATAATCGATAACATTGGTGCCCTTCATGTAGTAAAATTTCCCGGTGCATACTACTAAGTAGCACCGCTATATTTTTTAAATTTAAAAAAAAAAATGTGTTGTTATTTTCCAATGATGCACCAGTGCGGTAAATATACTAAAATGCCCCAGGGCGTCTACAAAAGAGCATTTCTAGGAAATTTTAATTTTAAAAAATAGCATGGTGATATAGTCAAACAAAGCACTAGTGTGGTACCTATATTACAATGTCATGGGGTGTCTTAACAAAAGCATCACAATAGATTTTTTAGGCAATTTTGCATGGCTTTAAATAGATGTTGTGCATCGAGATAGGGGAAGGCAAACTTCCCTTTAACTTCAAAGTTATTTTGATAATTTTTTGAGAGGTTTCTAGAGATGATGCCTACATTTGACCGTCACCCTCCTAGGTCGAACACTTAGGTCTGGATGTGCATGTGGGGGCATATGATACCCAAGAGCTGCCTGCTAGAGTATTCGGCCAAGATTTCCACCGAGGCACTGGCACTACTAGCCAGTGAAGATGACAATGTGTTTATCGCGTTGGCATTTCCATATGCGAGGATTAATTGGAGACAATGTCCCAACATCCTCTTTATAGTGGTTGAACCTCGAAATTATAGAGGTAATATTAGTGTTTTCTTTAAAGTAATCTAGTTTCACTTTATTGTTTTAATTAATTAGAATAAAACTTATTCTAGAATGTTCTTTAACTTGTTTTATTAATTTTTTTTAATATTGAAATTGTCTAATTATCGTTGTGTACTATATATTTTTTATACATCAACACATTCGATGGGTACATTCCTCCTCCCCCACCGGATGGAGGAAATAAGGAGATGGGAGAGGCCCAAAAGGGTTAGGCACATCCTCAGGAGGTATGGATGTCTGGGTTCATAGCACTAGTCTGTGATTTCGAATGGACTACTGCAATAGATTAGTTAGGTTTTTTAGTGGTGAGGAAGTCTACCTTGTGAGGACTCGAGATATCAGTGCATATCCTATATTCATGGATCTCTATAGGGACTAGCTGCATGAGATGATGTCTCTTATGTGTCATATCGTAGGAGCTTGTAGTGTACTTACAATGATAAGGGATGCAGGGCATGTAGTGGAAGATACATCAGATGAGGGTGGTGGTGATGATGATGGTGAGGGTGGTGATCATGATGCTTCTGGTAGTACCACTCCATCAGATCATGGTTGTCAGAGTGTCGATGCTCCTTATAGTAGTACACATCCTCGTCAATTGCATGATGATGAGATTCCAGAGCTAGAGAATCTGCCTTATGTTTCTCCTGACAAAGCAGAGTAGCCACCTCCTCCTCCACCTCAGTTGAGTTTGACAGAAATTGAGGGGGTAGTTGACCATCCATCATCTTCCACTACAGATGAGGCTAGCACTACTACATCTTTCGCATCAACATATATTTGATTACACTTATTTGACTTGATCTAGTTATTTGACTTGTGTATATATATATATATATATATATATATATTATATTATATATATCTTTTTTCATGTTTATGTACTTAATTTATATGATGGTGTTGATGTGTATATTGTTAGGTCATTTTAGATATGTTCATATAATGTGTTTGCAAATAGATGTATATGTGATAGCAGTTATTTGACATGAGATTTATATTAATTTGAGGATGTGTGTGGTGATTATGTTAGATTACAATGTTTGTGTTTTGTTAGATGTGATCACAATGAGGATGCCCCGTTACAGTATTAGATTTGTGTGCTATCGAATGACATTTATATGTGCTAGAGGTGTATATAATTAGATGATGGTAGTGAATTTGAATGTTTATCTTAGATGATGTTTATGTTTGTTAGATGGTTATCATCATGATATTTATTTTATGAAATAATTATTATTATAGATTATGTATTGGTGAACTTATATCAAACATTTATATATGAAATTGCATGAAAAAATATTTACTTTAAAATATTTTTATAAATTACAAAATTAGTATGGTTGAAACTGATTGTAAAATTTGATAGATAGTAATATATGCTTAGATAATCCATTGATGTTAAACTAACTTGATTGTAATATTTCAATACTACAAGGACCAAAATAATAAAGTAAAATAATTTAGTTAGTTCTTAATAAGACAAATTGTGTAACTCTTTCAATTTTATATAAATATTATAAATAATAAACTATTCAAAAATAAAATTTAACCAATTCAATATTGGTTTATAACATTCAATCTATTGTTAAATTTAAAAATCTTAAGTGGAAATTTTTTATAACCAACTTATATTCATCCTAACTCTAGATCTACCAAGCATCTAGAGGGATCTATTCATCTTAACTCTTGATCTACCAAGAGTCGAGAGGCATCAAATCTCTTCGGATGCAAACATCTTTTAGAGTGAAAAGAGATTTGACCCCTCTAGGCACTTGGTAGACCATTACATGGATCTAGGATGGTATAATATATATGTACTTGACATTGAAATATTTTATTTATAATTCACCTTCTCCACATTAAGATGTTAAAATATGTCTCCCCATATTTTTTTTTTCTATATGTATACATTTAATTATTTTTATTATTAATATTTTCTAAAATATTACATATCAAATCCATATTAAACTTGAAAAAATTAAACAAATATCCTCATACATTGAATTAGAAAGAAACTATTAATGGAATAAGAATTCTCTCAATCTTTCTCACTAAAGTGAAAATATAAGAAAACTTTCAATTTAAATTACTTTATTTTTCTTTATATAAAGTATCTATAAAATTATGTTATTTAATATCCACATTGAAATATAAATATATTTTTGTTTTAAATATCACATGTAAATGGAATGTAGAATGAATTACAAATAATGTAATATCAACAATACTATCTCTTGTCATGTGAAAAAATTACATTTCTTCCTTGTAGTAAAAAGTAAATTATATTTTTTTTACTCATTACATTTCTTGGTCATAATGAAAGCTCAATTATTTTTTTTACTTTCACTTACTTTATATCTCTATATAAATTTATATAAGATTAAGGTGTAAATTGAAGTATTGTAATTATGGCAGACATTAATTTTTTTTTGTTATTACTATTTTTAATTTGTTAATTTCTTAATAGGGACGACCGTGGGTTGCTGGATTCCAACCCTTTCCTCTTAGTCCCTTCCCTTTCTTGTCTCTTTTTCCTCTTTTCTGTTTTTCTCCCCCCTAGAGGTTTGTTTATTTGTCCTCTTTTTTTCCTTTTTTTTGAAAAAAAAAGAAAATCTATGAAATAATAAATAATTTGTTTTAATAGAATTTAATTAAACAAATTACATTTATAACCAAGATAATTAATTTTTGCTTTTTTAGTTTATAACTAAATAATATATTTAAACATTTAGTATTATTTTTGTTACATTTTAATTTATTTTCCCCTTTGACTTAATTATTGTTTTTATTTGAATAAATAGTTTTGAGTTTATTACAGTCCTTTGACTCATGAGTGTGAGAGAGAGAGAGAGAGAGAGAGAGGAGAGAGAGAGAGAAGAGAGAGAGAGAGAGAGAGAGAGGAGAGAGAGAGAGAGAGAGAGATTTATTATTATTTATTATTAATTAATAATAAATATTAATAATTTAAAAGTTGGACTGGCGAACGGGAGCAAGGCGATAATGGATTCGGTAAGCGGCTAGGGTTTGCTCAGACCTGCGACGGCATGCTGCACTACTCTGTGTCGCACTGACCTGACAGTGGCAGTGTTCTGCTCGGACGGAGTCTGGGCGTTTCATACCAATGGACCCCCCGCTGGGGGAGGGTAACAAAGAGCCGCTCGGCGGCAGAAACCAGCAAGGACCGGAGGCCACCACTGATGACGTCTCAGACCACAACACGACAGCTGAGGAAACTACGACTAACAACAGAAATGCAGCTAATACGGTAAGATCCTCCACCTGCAAACCTGTGGCAGCTCACAGGCCAGAAGTAGAACTACCAGGCCATAGTATAAATGCCCGTATACAGTTTATGCAAGACCATGCCCTTATATGCAAATTTATGGGACTTTGGCCCACAGAAAGGGCTTTAAGAAACTGGATAAACAGAACTTGGAAGCCCAAGGGAGAAATCACCCTCTTAATAGGGCCAAAAGGCTTTTTTACAGCCATTTTCAACTGTCTTGAAGATAGAAACAGAGTATTCGAAGGCGGGCCTTACTTCTTCAACTCGGCAGGGCTTTTCCTTAGAGAATGGAAGGCTAGATTCAACCCAGATACTGAAGATCTCAGTTATGCTCCAGTCTGGATTCGCTTATACTCACTCCCATGGGAGTATTGGGGGGAAGACTCATTAAAAACCCTTGGATCAGTGTTGGGTGACTTCGTCAAAGTGGCTGAAGAAACAAAGGCTGTGCAATACACCACTTATGCTTCTTATGCCAGAATCAGTGTCTATATGGACCTGAAACAGCCTCTTCCAGACACAATACACTTATTTCATGAAGACCAAGATTGGATCCTGGTCCTAGACTATGAGCACGTCCCGTTTCGCTGTAGGCGATGTCATACTCTGGGACACCTCTTTAGAGACTGCCATCTAAATATTAAGCTTGATGCTCCAAGTAAACAAGAACCACAAACTTAGGATGGGTTCACCAAAGTAACAAACAGAAGACGTGGACACAAAAAGACTCCAGCCACTCCAAAAGGGAAGACAGAGATGGCAGCGAAATCTCAACCGTCAACAAGCAACAGTTTTGAGACGTTAGCGCAAGAAGATCAACCGGAAATGCCCGGATCAAACTCAAAAACCTTCAAACCCAACCAGCCAGAAACATCAATGAAGAACCAAGAAGGCGGAAAAAAAAAGCCAGTCACAGAGACCTGGTCCAACTCGGATATGGAGATAGATAACCCATCCCACACACAGGATAAAGGAAAGGAAGCAGAAGGCAACACGCAAGAGGCACAATTCATGGAAGACGATAGTGAAACAATCGATGTTGGGGAACTGGACCTTCTCGGATTAGAACTAGCATGCAAAACAGGTAACTTCGATAAAATCCCCGAAACACAAGTTGACAATCTAGTAGAAATTTTGAAAAAGGCTCAGAAGAAATATTCACTTGGAATCCAGACAGGCAGCCAATGGGATGGTAAATTTATATACAAAGACAGCAAAAAGAGAGGCAGAAAGACAGCTCTAGAAAGAAAAATCACGATTGGAGAAGTTTTGGTGGAGTCAAGCAGATATGCCAAACTCACCAAATACTTCAACACCAACCCCAAAACTTCTCAATGAAGTTGATCTCCTGGAATATTAGAGGGCTGAACAGCCCCAGGAAAGGAAAAATCCTCAAAAATTTGATCATGGAAGACAAACCAACCATCTTGTTCCTACAGGAAACAAAATGCAACTCGATAATATTGGAAAGAATCGCAGCCACAGCTTGGCCAGGAGGACAAGTCACAACTGTAGATGCACAAGGAGCCTCTGGAGGATTGGCAATCCTCTGGGATGCAGGGAAAATACAACTACATAATACACATGCAAACAAAAATTTCATACAGGCAGATTTTCATATTATGGGCACAAACATCCATGGCCACATAACTAATGTTTACTTCCCTCAAGAAGGTCCCCAGAAAGCAGCAATCCTAGAAAACATATCTCAGCTCAATTTTGGTAGGCAACATCCGCTCTGGATTCTGGGAGGCGATTTCAACATGATAGCCTCAACAGAGGAAAAAAAAGGAGGCAGATGCAGGATTAACAGAGATGGGACCTTACTCAAAGACTTCATTCAAAATAACTGGCTGATGGATATTCCCAGAGCTAATGGCCTATTCACCTGGACCAACAAGCGCGTCACCTCTCTACAAATCGCGTCCCGCCTGGACAGATTTCTCTTATCCGACAACGCCGTCCATCTTGGAGGAGAGTTTACAGCGCACATCATTCCATTCTCTGGATCTGACCACTGGCCAATAGAATTGCATTGGAATCGGCCAGGAAATAGCATCAAAAGACCATTTAGATTTGAAGCATTCTGGTTTTCTCACCCAGAATTCAAGGATTTCATTCAGAAGGCATGGCAAAATAGCAACCCAACTGCGCCTACAAAAATAGCAAGATTCTAAAAAAAGCTGAAGATGCTCAAAGCCGAAATCAAACGATGGAACACAAACACATTTGGCCATATTTTAAAAGAGAAAGAGCTGATTATACAAGGGATAAAACAGACACAACAAAAAATCATTTCAGAGGGGCGCACAGAAGAACTGGTACAAAAAGAACAAGACATGGAAAGCAAACTTCTAGAAAGGGAGAAACAGGAGGAGGTCTTATGGCGACAAAAATCCAGAATCAGATGGCTCAAGGAAGGAGAGAAAAACACCAAGTTCTTCCATAAATCGACTGTCCAAAGGAGAATGAGAAATCATATATCACAAATCATCAATGCTCAGGGAGAAAAAGTGGAAACCCAGGAAGAGATTGAACAAGAATTTATACAACACTTCAAGGAAATGAGTAAGGAGCCAAACATAAATCAAGCAGAAGCCATAGAAGGTATCACAAGGCACATCCCACGTCTCATAACAGAGGAGCAAAACACCCTGCTACTCAAGCCGATCAGCCTTCAAGAAGTGGAAACAACAGCCAACTCCCTCAAGGCAGGTAAAGCTCCAGGCCCTGATGGATTTACGTCAAACTTCTTTCATTACTTCTAGGAACTAATTAAATGGGAAGTTTGGCAAGTAGTAGAAGAATCTCGCAGCATGCGATGGATGTACCCAGGACTAAATGCAACTTTCATCGCCTTAATACCTAAATCGGAGGAGTCCAACAAGCCTGATAAGTACAGACCAATAGCCTTATGCAACATCATCTACAAGATTGTATCGAAGGTGGTGGCATTACGATTAAAACCAGTGGTTCCTCTCATCATCTCTCCAGAACAGTCTGGCTATGTGGAAGGGGGTCAAATTACGGACGGGATAATTCTCAATCATGAGATTATCAATTCCCTCAAGCAATCAAGAAAACCAGGTATGCTCCTCAAAATCGACCTCTCAAAAGCTTTTGATAGCATAAGCTGGGATTACATGCAAAAGGTTTTAAAGGCTTTTGGTTTTGATAATGCTTGGATACGATGGGTCAGTAGCCTAATATCCTCTGCCTTCTTCTCAATCCTCATAAATGGCATTCCGACCTCAACCTTCCGCGCCTCCAGAGGTATCAGACAAGGGGATCCCCTCTCGCCTTTCCTATTCATTATAATGGTGGAAGGCCTGGGTAGATGTATTAAAAATGCCATTCAATCCCAAGATCTTAAAGGCATCACCCTCCACCAAGCCCCCACTGTCTCCCACCAGCAATTTATTGACGACAACATGATCTTTGGCTACTCCTCGGTCCAAGAAGCCCGCGCTCTAAATTCTCTGCTCCTTCTCTTCTCTAAAGCTTAGGGAACCCTCATAAACTCAGTCAAATCCCAGATCTTTTTCTTCAATACACACCCAACCACCCAGCGAGCCATTGCCCGGATTCTCGGTTTTTCCATTGCCTCTCTGCCTTCCAAATACCTCGGAGCACCTCTCTTCGCTTATGCCAGGAAGCATTCTTCATGGACCTCCCTTTTGGAAAATTTAGAAGCCAAACTATCTCTTTGGACTCATAGATCACTAAATATGGCCAGTCAGATGGTTCTAATTAAAGCTGTCCTGCAATCAATGCCACTATACCTATTTTCCATACTGGCAGCCCCAAAATGGGTCCTTAAAGCTATTAAAAAATTACAGAGAAACTTCCTATGGGACTACTCTGGTCCAAACAGGAAATGGGCACTGGTTAAGTGGGAGAAAGCATGCCTCCCAAAAATTGGAGGAGGAATTGGCCTACAGGATCCTGAACATAGTAATAAGATCATGTGCGCAAAAATATGGTGGAAATGGCTAACATATCCAGATACCCAATGGGCACAAATATGGACAGCGAAATATGCCAACAATCTGCCTCTGGAGGAGCGAGCAAGAATGACAGAAATCAGCAAAGGTTCAGCTATATGGAACTCAGCAATTCTCAACAGGGACCTCATACAACAGCATAGCTTTTGGGAAGTCAAGAGTGGATGTGTTGCACGCTTCTGGACAGACTCATGGAAACAATTACCCAGCATAAATAACATCATTCAAGACATCCCCAATCAGGATCTCATACAACAGGAAAAGATCAATCAATTCTGGACAACTAATAACACCTCTGATCATCGTGAATGGAAGGAAGCCAGCGCTATCTTACCCCATGGCCCAGCGAAGGTTCGAACAGCTTTAGCAGCGGAGCTAAAAAAGAGGAAAATAATAAAGAAGGATGGCCCAGACTCACTAAGATGGGGTTATGCAGAGAAAGGAACTTTCACATCCACAGAAGCCTACCACATTATCATAAAAGGAAAATACATCAAAGATAAAATATGGGAGCGAATTTGGCAACCTCCCATATGGCCGAAGATCTCCACATTCCTTTGGTTGCTGTCGCACAACAGAACTCTTACCTGGGACAATCTCAAAAAGAGGAAATTTGCAGGACCTTCAATATGCCTTAACTGCAAAATAGAGGAGGAATCAGCAGCACATCTTATGCACCTATTTCCCCTCAGTCGCAGGATATGGGAGAAAGTTTCTTTTCGTTGCCAGAAGGAAGTTAGAGTCCAGGGTGATATAAACAACACACTCCGATCTTGGCCACAGCAGCCCTATCAATGTAATATTCTCAATACTCTCTGGCAAATCATTCCAGGTACAGTAATGTGGAATGTCTGGAAAGAAAGAAACCAGAGAGTTTTTAAAGATCAGGCTATGAATCTGGAGCAAGTCTGGATCATCATCAAGCAGAACCTTCAGGAAACTCTATCGATCAAAGACTGGTCCCAGGAGGATTTTCCTTCAAACAATCAGGAGCAGGCAATATGGAACAATTGGCAATTCCAAATCACTCCTCCCAATTCAGCTCAAGGTACCTCTGTCACGAAGGGAAAAAAAACGCTCACCAACTGGACTCCTCCCCCTAAAAATACTTATCTTCTCAACTTCGACGGAGCGTCCAAAGGCAATCCAGGCATAACAGGATATGGAGGCATTATAAGAAACTCTCAGGGAATCCCTCTTAAAGTCTACTGTGGATCCATAGGATGGAACACTAACAATGCAGCTGAGTTGGAAGGACTATGGCAAGGACTCCAAATCGCTCACCATCAGAGTTTCATCCCCCTCATAGTGGAAGGAGATTCTCAAATTATAATTAACATGGCTACCAAAATTCAGCAAGGCTCTGCAGCCCAGAAGGTCAGTAGGAGTTGGAGGATGGCCACCAGACTGGAATCTCTACAGACTTGGCTCCAGAACAACAAAGCCACTTCATTCAAGCACACCAGACGGGAAGGGAACAGAGCAGCTGACTTCCTGGCCAATCTAGGGGCAGAGCAAGGCAAGGAGCACCAGGAAGGATCCCCACAGGTTATTGTTCCAGAATCGGAGTGAGCAACCTTCTAGGAAATCATAAACAGGGATATGCAGATAGAAGCAAAGGCCTACCCGAATGCGGGTGACACGTTGTTTGGAGCTAGCCACGTGACCGCCACGAGGAGTCATCGGGACGAAGGCAATCCCACCTGCGATTAATGAAGCTCATTAAACGCGCATTCAATGGCATTCAATACCATTCCTATCACCCGAGCTACCAAGGAATTAAGGTAGAAGCTGCCAGAATGTCTGGGTGCGGGGATTTCAATTTGATAGGCCTGTCTGAACAAGCAAAGAATTTCGGCTCTGCTCTGCAAGAAAATGTGGGTTTGTGGGCAGAGAAGGGGAGTGTAAGAGTGAAGCAGAGTCGCTTCAGAGGCAGGGAGCAGCGTGAGATTTGGTCCCTTCTGTCACGTCTTCTCACGGAAAGTAGAATTCAGAAAACCCTGTTACATTTCGGCAGGTTCAGAATGCCTCTTCGAGGACATGCTTTGCCGCGTCGTGGCAGGAACCCTGGTGGCAGTGGTGTTCAGAGACCGTGGCGGGTCTCCCCGTTGGCTTATGCTTCACCCAGCTCCCCTGGTTCTGATGGTTCCGACTCAGATACCAACAACTCGGTGCAGACGGTGAAGTTCAAATTCATCCGTCGCACTAACAAGCCTATAGTTTCCACCTTAATTACTGTGGTATTTATGGAGGAAGATGACGAAGATGGTAAGGGTAAGGGGATTTCTGAGGAGCTGGAGCCAAGCTCCAACAATTCCTCTCAGAGCGGAATCCAGGAGGAAAGCTCCTACCAACCCTCCTCTCAGAGCAAGCTCGAAGAGGAAAACACAGATGTGCATTCTGAGGAGCAGCATGAAGCCCTTCGCGAAATATGTAGTCTTATCGATATGGAAATTACCAACTCGGCCCAGCACCAGGAGACGGATTCCCAAGCTCAGAAGCTGCCTGCAGAAGACAAGAAGCCTGCGCGCTTCTTTGGAGGTCGCTTGTATCCCATCCTCCCTCCAGGAATTCTGCGGCTGGAGGACATTCCGGCTGGGATGGAAATTGAGTGTGTGCCTGATCTTGAACGGGAGGAAGCTGAATGGGAAGCAGAGCAGCTAGCTGCAAAGCAGAAGGACGCAGAAGAACAGGCAACAGCAGAGGAAAGGAAGGATTAAGGTATTTTCCAGCGTTTTTTGCCTTTGGTTTTGTGGTTCGATGACCACCTGCGCTCAGCCGTCTATGGCCTTGATTCCGTGCGCCACCTGTGCCCCATTCGGGAAGCAACGTGCTTGCCCCTATGCTCAGCTTGCCTTTGGTTTTGGTTACGTGTGCCAAGTCCGGGACGCCTGGAGTACCTTCAATGCGTGTCCTCCTTCAACAGGCATCCTTGTTTTGTTTATGCATTTTGTTAAAATTCCAGGTCTTTATGTTTAATTCTGCAAACTGGAATTGTAATTGTGAGAATAGGCACTTTGTCAAAGCCTGTAATCACAAATTTTGGTTGGAAAACTTGACAGAGAGTTGTTCATACGCTCTCAGAGGTTTCGACCTCTTGTATATATCTTTTTCTCTTTTTTTAATATAAATAGTTTAGCATTTGCCCAAAAAAAAAAAAAAAAAAAAAAAACAAACAAAGGTTGATTTGGAAAGACACCCAATCAAAGGCAACTCGACCATTAAAAGGAGACATTCATGGACAACGTAGCTCACTTAGTTAAAACAATTAGGATTCCAATTGATAAATTATTGCGTGACAGTTGAGAGTGACATTTTACAATGATTGATTTTGAGATTTCACTGGCATTAGTTGCCATATGTTCCTGCATATACTTTGCATGATAGCCTTGAAACAAAAATCCTACCCGGATTGACAATTTATGTGTGAGTTGGATTGGATGTTTTGAATTAAAAGGACAGTTGAACCACCCAGCACCTACCTAGGAGAACCCCCTTCCATGCACATATCTAGATTTAAGCTTGTGTTTAGAGTAACTACACACAAACACACATTTTAAATAACATTATTTACTATTTTTATTTATTTTTGTCTTATCACATCATAATCTTAAATTGCATATACTTTTTTTTATGTTTTTTATATCTTTTTGTTGCCTTACCCGTTTTTTTTTAAGTTATGTATTGCACTAGTATAGACTAAGATTTACAATAGAATAGTTTGATTATAACAATACCCTCGCATCTTGCACTAACTCATGCCCTTGCAATTTCAAGGATAAAATAACTTTCATAATGTTTCTAAAAAAATGTGAATTTAACATTATAAATTTCAAAAAATATCCATACATAAGAATTTTTTATCTACAATTGTGTCAATATTTTAAAGGAAATTTCATTATTCATTTACTCAAAAGCTACACTAACATGAACATATGCATTATATATGCATGAAAAATAATATCTCATTATTACAAAGCAATTTCAAATGGTGACATAAACATTTTATAAAGGGAAATTATATACTCAAAAAGGTAATTCAATTTTCAACATTTTATATTTTTACCCTATATTTGAATTGAATGTGAAACACCTATACTCAAATAGTTGTTTGCATTGCCACTAACTTGTCATGAAAAATTTGCAGCTGTAGAAAATGATTTGAATGTAATTTAACTATAAATATAAAAAAATCATAAAAAATGTTAATATTAATAAATTATAAACATATTAGATATTAAAATAATATGAATGATCTCAAAATAACAATTTGAATTAAAAAAAATATATATTTTAATTCAAAATAAATTTAAATAATAATTTAATTTAATTTTAACAAAATATTTATCATAGATATGTAATAAATAATTTATTATAATTTAAATGTATTCATTGCCCATGACGTGTGGAATATTCTGTATGAAAAAATTAGTAGTTCTAAATTCTGTGGGTTCTTATATAATAAATAATTTAAATGTATTTATTGCCTATGAGATGTAGAATATTTTACGGTGAAAAGTTTAGTAATTTTGAATTCTGTAAGTAAACGGTGAAAAGTTTAGTAATTTTGAATTCTGTAAGTAAAAATCCACTCATAGGGGTTGATGTGGTCTCTTCTGAGTACGAGCTATGGATTATTTTGACCAATTAGATAAAGTATTTTAAATTTTATCTTAAGCTATGGATTGTTTTGACGACGTAAATAAAATATTTTAAATTTTCATCTTAAATACCAACATAAATATGATCCTGACACAAAACTAATGATTTACAACTAAATTCAGGCATAAAAGGAAGAAACATACTACGAAAAATGCTTCACGTTTTTTAACGGATAAACACATTGTCGAGACAGTAACTAACTAACACCTTGTCTAAACAGTAAGGAGTTGCCTCACTACTGCCGCATCCCACTGCAGTTTCGGACATTCTTTGACACGGAGCTGACGCAACGACATACAATGTTGGATACCTTATAACTCGAAACACCCATCAACGTTTAGGTGGTAGAGCTCTGTCATCTGCCCCAAACCTCGTATCTTATTCACCTTCACACATCGAGATGCGTCCAAATACCCTAAAGATACCAATGTTTCCAAACATGGCAACTCCTCTAATTTTATGTAGTCATTATTCGTTATCGGTGGGGGTGGGATGGTAGGGGTAGGGGTGGGGATATTTCCAAACATGGCAATTCCTCCAATCCTATGCAGTGATTATTTGTCAACCAGTGGAGATGGGGGCGGAGATGGACATGGACATGGGAGATGGACATGGACGTGGACGTGGAGGAGGCTGGAGGTGGAGGTTGAAGTGGAAGTGGAATTGAAGGTGGTGACGGCGTAGGTGGAAGTGGAGGTAGAAGTGGAAGTGGAGGTTGGAGGTGGAGCTGGAGCTGGAGCCGCAGCCGCAGCCGGTGCAGGAGCCGGAGCCGGAGCCGGAGCTGGCTGGAGCTGGAGCGGGAACCCGAGGTGGAGCTGGAAGTGGGGGCTGGAGGTGGAGGCTGCGGCGGAGGAAGAGTCTGCCATTGTTGTTTCCAAAATACAAATAGAAATGAGAAATAGGTAAAGATGTTTGAGGCTACTGGAGCAGCTTGCGAGGGCGAGGGATGAGATTAGTTAAGAGTCTGAGAAGAGCAGAAATACTGGGGAAACAAGATGTTTGAGGCTAGTGGAGCAGCTTGCGAGGGATGAGATTAGTTAAGAGTCTGAGAAGAGCAGAAATTCTGGGGAAAATTGCATTGAAAAATTGTGAGGAGAAATTTAGATTAACTAAGAGTCTGAGAAGAACAGAAATTCTGGGAAAATTTGAAGTGAAAAATCTTGATGATGTACACAGAAATTTAATGGGTTTTCGTATTTAACGCGATTTCGTGGGCATCAAAACAGACGATCCCTATCTCTCTCTGTATGTATGTAATGTGAATGAGGAACGAGAAGTCAATAGGGAAGCAAATAAGAATATGTAAACCTTCTATGATCCGTATGATCCGTAAAAGGGTACACCTTTAATTGCAAAATGTGAAAGAGAATGGTCCTCCTACTTGTGAAGGAGGAGATGCAAAAGTCGACTACGTGAGAGAAGAGAAGGTATGCCCTTGACGGGTGGAATTTTATCTTTAGTGTAGCACATCTATTTCTCGAAGGCCTCGTTCAGCACATCTATCTCTTTACATGGATTTGGCGCGCATATATATAAAAGAAACTATGTATTCACAACACAGTTTTATTTTATTTTATAGTATTTGGTATGGAAAGAGAGAGTAAACCATTTAATTAAGAAAACGTCTATCATTTTTATTATTTGGGATGCCGTTGATACTTTGGTTACCGTTTGGACTATGAAATATTTTAATATTATGTAAATATATTATACAAAAGATAACACTTGATCACTTTAAATCAAATTATTGTTTTGCACTTTTTTTCGTGAATGCGATATTAAAGTGCCCCCCCACATGGTTTCACTGTGAACCGATCCCAAACACTCAGGATTTGACAAATAATGATAGAATTTAGGCCATGGATAAAATCCCCTATAGGGAACCATGACGTGATGTTCAACCAATAATAGAATTTAGACCATGGATAAAGGATTAAGGTCTAGTCAATGATAGAATTGAGACCGTGGATAAAGGATTAGGGGATCTAAAAGCAGGTGGCATAATAATTGCCTATTACTTTAATCATTCTGCATTTCGTAGAGGCATGATTAGGTTACCACGTAACGTCGTAAAAAAAAGCGCACAGACATGAGAGAAGTATTATGGGCATTGGGCCCACAGCACATGGACATGGACGAGACGAGATGCTCTACCGCGTCTGTAAATGCAAAAGTCGACAAAATGACAAATGTGGGGTCACTCGAACATGGACGAGATGATCGACATCCGTCGGTCTAAGCGAAAGTCGGGCCATTCGAAAAAGCGATTGAATTCTACTTATGCGCATTTATCATTTTTTAATCGTGGGTTAGTGGTAAGTTCAATAGATATTAATTTTATTGATATATTCTTATTTAGATATAAGACATGTCTTGAATTTCAAAGATTTTGAGTTTAGGTTAGAGTTTTAAATTCAATCGCCTTACTAAACTAAGAATTTCAACGATAAAATTGTGCAATAATGTACAACTTAATCTTCGTTCTATTAAACCAAATTTGAATAATACAACAAATTATGGTATACAAGATATAATGACAATCTTCGTTGCAGCTTTTTTGTCGTATTTTGTCTCGTCGGTCATTCACACTCGTACTGCTCACTAGCTACCCCTTAGTCCTTCAAAGGACAACACATTGAGACTCTAGGAGGGCTGCCACCTAACACTGTTGCATGTCACTTCTGCTGCGTGTACATAGGCTCATCACTCTGCTCTCTAGGTTGACTAGTTCTCAAGCTCCAATCTTGCTTCTAGTAGCCTCTTTTTTCCATCAAAGAGCTACTCATAAGGCTGCAAACTTGACCCAATCTTTAGATATTTCGTCACTTCAAGACTGCTAGTCTAGGGCTAATTTGGACATCCACACGTTGCCCTCCAACAATCCAAAGATGCCCAATACTTCATTGTCAGATCTGCTCCTAAGATGGACTCTTCACCTCCGCGAAAAGTCCTCCACAAGAAACCAATAGGTTGCAATAACAAACTGACCCAAATCTAGTCAATATCCTTGACCCAACACAAATTCAACTACTGCAACAAGTCTATTTCGTTGTTTTCATCATGATGACTAGTTAGGGCACCAAACACTATTGCAACAACCCTCCAATAGTCATCAAAACATCCTTTAAAATCTGTTACATGGCTACTCGCTCATTTTCTAAATTTACCTCAGAGTGTTGCCTGAAGGTTTTGCATGTATTATATTTTTTCTTAAGGAGGTTGGTAACCCAAAAGGACTTGACTGTATTTAAACTTGTGAATCCCTATGGCATTTCTGTTGACAACATGCCTTGGAAAGATGATTGAATTGATTGAAACAACCATTAGGGTTTATTTATGGATATTACCTATATAGTTTTTGCTTTGTAATCTACTTGATCTCTGGGTCATTGGCTTCCTTTATTGTGTGACTGCATGACTAGCTCTCATGCAAACTAAGCACTATAAAAGATTTTGTCCAACTTTTTTCTAACCCATGACCCTCTAGCTCAGTTATTAAAGAAAGGGTGTTGAAGTAGAATCTTTCATGCAATGTTTATGTCTAAACTTCAATTAGTGAATCAATTTTCTGAGTTTTTTGTAATAGAAGTATTTTACTAAGTCAACTAGAAAGTAGGAGTTGTTTTGAGAGTGAGTTCCAACTTTTCTCTAGTGTGATGTGTTTATGTTTCTGAGTATAGATCATATTTTAGTTTGGATAATAGTTAAAATGATCAATTTGTTGGGTTTTTAACTACGTGTAGTAAATTGTTACATTGCGCTGAAAATTTTGAGATTTCCATTCTCCATTTGTTTCATTCATTGCTAACACTTTATGATATAGTGCTTCTACTATTGCTTAATATTATTTTGGGGTTCCTAGCTTATTCACACACTTGCAAAGTTTGTTTATTAGCATTTTGTTAAACACTTTTAGAAATATGCAAAGAAACAACCTTTATTTTTCCACATCACTGACCCTTTTGATTCATGTTTGATCACATTCAACCTAGATAATTTAGAACAAGGACACCCATCGTTAGTCGCTTTCTAGATTCTAGTCACCATATGTAATGTTACCATACATCACTACATTATTGACAAGGATGGATCCACATGCATTATGTGAAAGACTATATGGCATAAATTTGGATCCTCAAGCCTGTATCCTCATTCATTACCTTGATGGCATATAATGGTCACCCTTCATAGCTAGTGGCTCTCTTTTATAATGTGTTAGTAGAGTTTGCTGGAAAAATATTTGTCATTGACATTAAGGTCCTTAATGCCCCTTGGATTATAATATCCTATTTGGAAGCATTTATATGTATTCCATGAATGTTGTTTCATCATTAGTCTTCTAGATTATGAACTTTCATCATAATGAGAAGATCATAACTAATGACCATCTTACACACTATGAGATAGGAACCTCTCCCTCATTGGTTAGTGTTTTATCATTTGTGGGATGCCAAGAACTAGTGTCCTCCTTCATGGAAGTTGGGCCCGAAATGTTCAAGGATTCCATTATCTTAGGCAACTTACCTACAAACCTCCCTTCCATTCCAATAATTGGATCAATACCTATGTGTGTAGTAACTACACGCACACAGACACACAAATATTTTAAATAGCGTTATTACTATTTTTATTTAATTTTTGCTGCATCATAATCTTATTATTTAAATAACATTATTTACTATTTCTATTTATTTTTTCTTTGTCACATCATAATATTAAATTGCATACATATTTTATATTTTTTTAATATCTTTTTGTTGCATTACCCATTTTTTTTAAAGTTATGTATTACACTAGTATAGACTAAGATTTACGATAGAATAGTTTGATTATAACAAGACCCTAGCATCTTGCACTAACTCATGCCCTTGTAATTTCAAGGAGAAAAAAGCCTTCATAATTTTTCTAAAAAAATGTGATTTTAACATTATATATTTCAAAAAAATATCAACAATTTGTTATCTACAATTGTGTAAATATTTAAAAGGAAATTTAATTATTTATCAACTCAAAACATGCACTAACATGCACATATGCATTAAATTTGCATGAATAATAGTATATCATTATTAAAATGCAATTTCACATAGTCATATAGAAAATCTATAAAAGAAAATTATATACCTAAAAAATTAATTCAATTTTCTACATTTCATCTTTTTACCTTATATTAGAATTCATTGTGAAACACCTGAAATCATTCCCACAACTTAAGAAATCATTTATTTTTCAATATTGTATTGCTACTTGTTTATTATGAGAAATCATCATTAGCTTACACTTATACTTTTCTAATACTTCTTATATCAATGTAACAATACCAATAAAATTGTATAATATAATATTTATATCATTTTCCCAATAACCTATTTTAAATTATGAAAAATATTAAAAAATAATTACAATAAATTATTACTTAATTTTAATTTTTTAATATATATTCTTTTTAATTTATTAATTTTTAAAAGCTTAAAAATTATTATATAAACTTTAATTTCAAATTCAAATTAATATATATATATATATATATTATTCATATAAATAGATCCTTATCTTCCGAGAACAGAGCTACCATCTCAGCTGAGGGCTTTGTTCACTTCTCTTGTCCGAGATAGGCAGGCTCATCTGGAAATCCATCGTGATTGGATATGAAGCAGCCGGTGCACCTGCTATAGGCACTATCCATTGGATTTAAAATCATTAATTATAGTTTTTTTTAAAGAAAGAATAATATATATTTGTTTTCTAATGATACAACAATCTTAAATTTGCAGGTAGGAAAAAATTAAATGTATATAATTATCAAAAATACTTAAATATTAAAAATAATATGTATGATTTCAAAATTATATATATATATATAATATATATATATATATATATATATATATAAATGTTATTTAACATGAATCATTTCAAAATAATATATTAATAATTGAATTTAAAAAAAAATACAATTATTTCAGATTAAAAAGAAATTAAAAATAATATTTTAATTTAATTTTCACTAAATATTTATTATAATATACAATAAATAGTTTAATTATAATTTAAATGTATTTATTGAATTTGAGATGTAGAATAAATAGTGAGAAAATGTTTTGTTAAAATATTTAGTAGTAAAAAAATTAGCAAAATTCCAATTATATTAAAGACCAGTATAATATTCAAGATTATTTTAACTACCTAAATGCCCCTAATTCAAAGCAAGTTAGGTACCAATCTCAATGCTCATATTGCATAACAAAAATAATTAAATATAGTTATTACCCTTTAAATAACATATTTTAATTTCATAAATATAATCATAACACAAAACTAAACTAGTGATTTTACAACTACATTCGTTAATTAATTAATACATTCATAATGCAACAAACTATTATACTGCAACATCCATGACCAAATCATCATCAAGGAGAACAATGTCTCCTTGCTCGCTCGAGGCTGGCTCTACTGCTAAAGGTGGTGGAGACTGAGGGATGACTTGTGGTGCTCTCGGAATTAGGTCAAAATATTCATGTTGTGGCTCTTATTCCAACTCCATGTCTGTCATTTCGATCAATTACTCAATCTGTTGAGCAAGCTCCTGATCCTGCATTTGTTCACCTTCCTCCTCAGTTTCAAGTTGTACCTATTCTTCAACCTATATCAGTGTTGTTTCCTATGTTATCACACCTTGATTTTGTTCTTCTTACTACTTTTGCTTCTCTTCTTATTCTCTCCTTCTCAACTCTTGTTCTTCCTTTAGCTTCTTCTTTGTCTCTTGCAACTTCAATTCTGCTTCCAACAACCTCTCCTTTTCTCTCTTCCTCTACTCTGCTATCTGCATCCTTTGCTTCCTCTTTTCTTCTACTGCCAAAGATTTTTTCTCGATAATAAGATCCGATTTCATCTTGCATCTTTTCTCTCCCTCTGGACTGTCGGCAATCTTCCTTTTTCCCTTGTCATGCACGGGATGGTTTCCTTCTGTTGTTGTTGCTTCTAGAGCTGTTGTTGTATGTGGAGAATCATTTTAAGTCCTTGCTATATTGATTGTCTCATTAAGTCTATTGCCATTGTAGTAGTACCTCCAAGGGTCCTCCTCTGGCCGATGAATTGCCCCGCTGATCCATGGAAAATAAACTCTTGTACAGTGGTACTTACAAATACTGTGGGGATCATATGGATTAAAGTCCTTAGTGTTGAATTGAAATCTCACTATTTCTTTAGCCTCGGGATCTGCGACTTTCAAGTTCTTTATCTCGTATAATCTGATCTACAAAGGAAGAGTGGGCCATGGTGCTTTCTTCTTACTATGTAGTGTTGCTGACAACCTTGTAGTGAGATGGTATGATACTTCTTGCATGATCAGTTTTTCAGTGGCATACCTTGGTAATACATGCGGAGGCTTCTCTCCACCAAAAACTCTAATGAAGGTGCCATCTAGTGAGGCATAACAATCTGCAATGTCTATTATCACCTTCACTCCTCCTCGGGACATGCAAGGTGGATGTTTTTCAAATATAAGCTTGTATAGCAGGATGATAAAGGGGACAGTTAGTCGTGCCATTACTCCTTGATAACTACATTTTGAAATAAACTTGCAATAGATGTTCATGGTAGTCTCTCATGGTGTCCATGTCCAGTTCATGACAGTGAACTATTGTTGTGCACAGATTGCATCCAATAAGTATGCAGACATATAAAACCTTGCTTGCTTATCCTTGGGCAGATTCTGAGTTTGTGCTACATGGGCCTTCAATTGTTGAGCCAATAAGTCTGACTAGTTGAATGGCCTCGCATCGTTCACCAGTTGATCCATTAAGATGCCCACCCTTCAGGAATGGTTTTTGTGCTCTCTTGACCATGGATTCTGTAAGCGAAGATAATCAAGAGCTAGTAAGCCTTCCTGGGGGATTTTTTCTTATACACATGGGTGGGTGCCTGTTGAAACTTCGATGGCTCTTTCACCTAGTGTTTAACAATGTCTCTTGTGTTCATGTAGCTATGGGTGGCATAAAATAGTGAGTCCATGTGCTTTACTTGCTCAGGTAGGCGATACATCTACTAAAAGTCTTTTGCCTTGAATGTAGTAAGCTTCTTCCCATTGGCACTGCTCAATGTCATAGTTTGTTGATCTGTATGTGAGACAATCCAGTTAATGATGTTCACACACAGGAAGGCGGGATACCTACATGAAACCTTGAATATACCTGACTTTCGGATACTTAGATAAACTTGTTGGTCCTCTAAATCTGCCTCAATGTCCTTTGAGAAAGTGTCTTTGATCTGTTTCCATGTCAATGTTGATCCCTTCTCTATAAGCAACTAAATATCAACATACACTTGAAAATCAACTGATGTCTACTTAACTGCTTCCCCAGTACTGCTCTCGGTGGTTTCCTTTGATGTAGATCTCTTAGATGCCATGGAAGCAATGACTGCTAGAGAGGTGCTCAACAACTATTGTACTTATGGGACAGAGAGGACACTCATGGAAAACAAATGTTAGTTTAAAGCAAAACAACTTACAAGGAAATTTCAAGCAGTAAATCGGGCACTAGCTGGGAAGGATTGTGCAATTTTTGCTAGCAAGGGGGGATTGGCTGCTTGTGGTAACTACTCACGGTGTAGTCCCAACAGCCAAGGTGGAAGCCTGCAAGTTGAAACTGTGCAATGCGCAATTCAGCCTAGGCAAAGGCCTGGGAGAGACTATGCATTGCGTAGTCTCAATGGCCAAGTTGAGAGGCTAGATACTCGAACTATGTAGTGTTCATTTGGAGCCAACTTGAATTGCACACTGTGCAATTCTAGTGGCCAAGCTTGTGGCTTGAGCCTCCAGATTACGCAATGCTAGCTGTGCAAAGTGAGATCGGACCAAGGGAAACCCATATCTGCTCAAGGGAAGTGTGAAAAACAAGTCGATCTGAGAGATAGTGTGAAGTTGAGTGTAGATCTAACTAAGTGTAGATGAATGCATGTGAATCAAGTGTAGCAATTGATCAAATGGAAGGAAAACAAAGTAAATGAGGAGAGTCGCCGCAACAACGACCATTAGTGAACAAACAGGAAAACTAATGCGACACTTAGGAAAGGCAATCTAAAACTTAAAACAACATTTCTACAAGTTAAAACGATTCAAAATGCTAGCAACCATGAAGAGAAACAAATGAAACAACACTCACACAAGCCAAATGACAAGAAGCGACAAAAAAAGTAGCAAAAGACGAAAAAACCAAACTCACTCAAAACAACGATGATGATCACACTAAAGGATCCACGATCTCCTCGGGAATTCTATAGCTCTAATATCAAATGTTAAAATAAGCTCTAGAAGCGTTAATTAAATAAACTTGGACAAATTAGGGTTTATGATGCGCATGCCTAAAATTAAGGAAAAAGTGACACTTGATAGAAGTTTCTGAAAATAACGCAAATGCCTCCTTCATGATACTAAAAATATATCCCTATTTTTTAGGTATGTTCTTTTATTTTTACTTTTTCCCAGGAAACTTATCATGCACATTGCCGGGAAATACTACACAATTGTTGGGAACTGGGCAACATTCTTGCTCAGTGCACTGGGCATTTTCTAAGCTCAGTGAGGGTTGTGCAATTTCTGGGCTCAGTGCTAGGTTGCCTCCTCATGATTACACAATTTCTAAGCTCAAGGCTCACTGGCATTCAGGACTGTGCAATTCCCATCATCAAGGTTAGTTGCCCTCAAGGATTGCACAGTTTCTCGGGGCAAGCCTAGAACTATTGTGGGACCAAGTTAGGATCAGTGTGAGATGCGATGTCGTGGATAAGAAGGAAGGCTCCAAAATTGAAGCATAGGAAAAAAATTGGAGTCTAGTTGTAGCCGTTACAACACACTATGACAGCCATTTCATTTTTGTATGGCATCCTTATTATCTAGTTTTTCTTGCAATTTGAAATAAATGCTTATTCTTTAGGATATTTTATTAATGAATTGACAAAGGGTTGTTTCAGGTTGTGTGGGTTTTTGAGATGTTACAAGACGATATCTCCGTAGTTTTTCCTCACTGAGGATGGAATAAAGACTCTATTGATGTTGTTGATACACAAAAAGCTTATTTTGGATAATTTTTTCTCATATGCTTAGTAACAAAGGTTGATTTGGAAAGACACCCAACCAAAGGCAACTCGACCATTAAAAGGAGACATTCATGGACAACGTAGCTCACTTAGTTAAAACAATTAGGATTCCAATTGATAAATTATTGCGTGGCAGTTGAGAGTGACATTACAATGATTGATTTTGAGATTTCACTGGCATTAGTTGCCATATGTTCCTGCATATACTTTGCACGATAGCCTTGAAACAAAAATCCTACCCGGATTGACAATTTATGTGTGAGTTGGATTGGATGTTTTGAATTAAAAGGACAGTTGAACCACCCAACACCTACCTAGGAGAACCCCCTTCCATGCACATATCTAGAATTAAGCTTGTGTTTAGAGTAACTACACACGAACACACATTTTAAATAACATTATTTACTATTTTATTTATTTTTGTCTTATCACATCATAATCTTAAATTGCATATACTTTTTTTTTTAATGTTTTTTATATCTTTTTGTTGCCTTACCTGTTTTTTTTAAGTGGTGTATTGCGCTAGTATAGACTAAGATTTACAATAGAATAGTTTGATTATAACGATACCTCGCATCTTGCACTAACTCATGCCCTTGCAATTTCAAGGATAAAATAACTTTCATAATTTTTCTAAAAAAATGTGAATTTAACATTATAAATTTCAAAAAATATCCATACACAAGAATATTTTATCTACAATTGTGTCAATATTTTAAAGGAAATTTCATTATTCATTTACTCAAAAGCTACAGTAACATGAACATATGCATTATATATGCATGAAAAATAGTATCTCATTATTATAAATCAATTTCAAATGGTGACATAAACATTTTGTAAAGGGAAATTATATACTCAAAAAGCTAATTCAATTTTCTACATTTTATATTTTTATTTTATATTTGAATTCAATGTGAAACACCTCAAATCATACAATTTAAAAAATAGTTGTTTGCATTGCCACTAACTTGTCATGAGAAATTTGCAGCTATAGAAAATGATTTAAATGTAATTTATATATATAAATATAAAAAAATCATAATATCTAAAATACAGAAAATGTTAAATATTATAAATATAAAAAATATTAAAATATTAAAATATTAAAATAATATGAATGATTTCAAAATAGCAATTTGAATTTAAATATATATATATATAATATATATATATATATATATATATATATATATATATATTCTATCAAAATAAATTAAAATAATATTATTAATTTAAATTTTACAAAATATTTATCACAGATATGTAATAAATAATTTATTATAATTTAAATGTATTCATTGCCCATGACGTGTAGAATATTGTGTATGAAAAAATTTGTAGTTGTAAATTCTGTGGGTTGGTATATAATAAATAATTTAAATGTATTTATTGTTTATGAGAGGTAAAATATCTTATGGTGAAAAGTTTAGTAATTTTAAATTTTCTAAATAAAAATCCACCCATAAGGGTTGATGATGTGGTCTCTTCTGAGTGCGAGCTATAGATTTTTTTGACCACTTAAATAAAATATTTTAAATTTTCATCTTAAATAACAACATAAATATGATCCCGACACAAGACACAAAACTAATGATATACAACTAAATTCAGCCATAAAAGAAAAAAATATACACGAATAATGCTTCACGTTTTTTAATAGATAAACACCTTATCGAGACAGTAACTAACTAAAATCTTGTCTAGACAGTAAGGAGTTGCCTTACTACTGCCGCATCCCACTGCAGTTTCGGACATTCTTTGACACGGAGCTGACGCAACGACATACAATGTTGGATACCTTCTAACTCGAAACACCCATCAACGTTTAGGTGGTAGAGCTCTGTCATCTGCCCCAAACCTCGTATCGTATTCAACTTCACACGTCGAGATGCGTCTAAATACCCTAAAGATACCAATGTTTCCCAACATGGCAACTCCTCCAATTCTATGCAGTCATTATTAGTTATCGGGCGGGGGCGGCGGGCGGGGGATACCAAATTATCAATGTTTCCAAACATCACAACTCCTCCAATCTTATGCAGTCATTATTTGTTTGTCAGGTGGAGATGCTGGTGGAGGTGGAGATCACCGGTGATTATTTGTTCCTTAGGTGGAGATGCGGGTGAAAGTGGAGGTGGAGGTGGAGGTAGAGATGGAGATGGAGATGGAGATGGAGATGGGAGATGAGCGTGGACATGGACGTGGAGGATGCTGGAGGTGGAAGTGGAGGTGGAGGTAGAATTGAAGGTAGTGGTGGCGTAGGTGTAGCTGGAGGTGGAGGGTGGAACTGGAGGTGGAGTTGGAGCCTGAGACGGAGCTGAACCTGGAGCCGGAGGTTGCTGGAGCTGGAGCGGGAACTCGAGTGTGAGCTTGAAGTGGGGGTCTACCATTGTTGTTTCCAAAATACAAATAGAAATGAGAAATAGGTAAAGATGTTTGAGGCTATTGGAGCAGCTTGCGAGGGATGAGATTATTAAGAGTCTGAGAAGAGCAGAAATACTGGGGAAAAAAGATGTTTGAGGCTACTGGAGCAGCTTGCGAGGGATGAGGTTAGTTAAGAGTCCGAGAAGAGCAGAAATTCTGGGGAAAATTGCAGTGAAAAATTGTGAGGAGAAATTTATATTAACTAAGAGTCTGAGAAGAACAGAAATTCTGGGAAAATTTGCAGTGAAAAATCTTGATGATGTACACAGAAATTTAATGCGTTTTCGTATTTAACGCGATTTCGTGTGCATCAAAACAGACGATCCCCATCTCTCTCTGTATGTATGTAATGTGAATGAGCAACGAGAAGTCAATAGAGAAGCAAATGAGAAGATGTATACCTAATATGATCCGTAAAAGGGTACACCTTTAACTGCAAAATGTGAAAGAGAATGGTCCTCCTACTTGCCAAGAAGGAGATGCAAAAGTCGACTACTACATGCGACAAGAGAAGATATACCCTTGACAGGAATTTTATCTCTGGTGTAGCACATCTATTTCTCGAAGGCCTCGTTCAGCACATCTATCTCTTTACATGGATTTAGCGCGCATATATATAAAAGAAACTATGTATTCACAGCACTCAATTCTATTTTATTTTATAGTGTTTGGACTATGGAATATTTTAATAATATGTTAATATATTATACAAAAAATAACACTCAATTCACTTTTAAATCAAATTATTGTTTAGCACTTTTTCTCCTGAATGCGATATTAAAGTGCCCCCCACATGGTTTTACTGTGAACCGATCCCAAACACTCCGGATTTGACAAATAATGATAGAATTTAGGCCATGGATAAAATACCCTATAGGGAAACATGACGTGATGTTCAACCAATAATAGAATTTAGACCATGGATAAAGGATTAAGGTCTAGTCAATAATAGAATTGAGGCCGTGGATAAAGGATTAGGGGATCTAAAAGCAGGTGGCATAATAATTTGCCATTAATTTAATCATTCTGCATTTCGTACAGGCATGATTAGGTACCACGTAACGTTGTAAAAAAAAGGCGCACGGACATGAGAGAAGTATTATGGGCATTGGGCCCACAGACGCACATGGACGAGACTAGATGCTTTACCGCGTCTGTAAGTGTAAAAGTCGACAAAATGTGGGGTCACTCGCACATGGACGAGGTGATCGACATCCGCCGGTCTAACTGAAAGTCCACAAATGCGGGCCACTCGAAAAAGCGATTGAATTCTACTTATGCGCATTTATCATTTTTTAATCGTGGTTAGTGGTAAGTTCAATAGATATTAATTTTATTTATATATTCTTATTTAGATGTAAGAGATGTCTTGAATTTCAAAGATTTTGAGTTTAGGTTAGAGTTTTAAATTCAATCCCCTTACTAAACTAAGAATTTTAACGATAAAATTGTGCAATAATGTACAACTTAATTTTCGTTCTATTAAACCAAATTTGAATAATACAACAAATTATGGTATACAAGATATAATGACAACCTTCGTTGCAGCTTCTTTGTCGTATTTTGTCTCGTCGGTCCTTCACACTCATACTGCTCACTAGCTACCCCTTAGTCCTTCAAAGGACAACACATTGAGACTCTAGGAGGGCTGCCACCTAACACTGTTGCATGTCACTTCTGTTGCGTGTACATGGACTCATCAATTTGCTCTCTAGGTTGACTAGTTCTCAAGCTCCAATCTTCCTTCTAGTAGCCTCTTTTTTCCATTAAAGAGCTACTCATAAGGCTGCAAACTTCACCCAATCTTTAGATATTTCGTCACTTCAAGACTGCTAGTCTAGGGCTAATTTGGACATCCACACGCTGCCCTCTAACAATCCAAAGATGCCCAATACTTCATTGTCAGTTCTGCTCCTAAGATGGACTCTTCACCTCCGCGGAAAGTCCTCCACAAGAAACCAATAGGTTGCAATAACAAACTGATCCAAATCTAGTCAATATCCTTGACCCAACACAAATTCAACTACTGCAACAAGTCTATTTCATTGTTTTCATCATGATGACTAGTTAGGGTACCAAACACTATTGTAACAACCCTCCAATAGTCATCAAAACAACCTTTAAAATCTGCGGCCTCTCCTTGTTAGGTCCCTATAATATTAGTGATTCCCCCATTACTATTGTCATCATAGCCCTTATGTTATTATTGTGCCCTTATCTCTCTCTCTCTCTCTCTCTCTCTCTATATATATATATATATTTGGTCAAGTAAGAGTGGAACCTTCAATTAACCGAACAAAGATTACATATTGTACACGTCTTTACAAGTGTAAAGACCAACAAAAGACAGACCGGATGAAAAACAACGAAGAACCGGGTTAACAGAACCCAAAACCTTACATACATAACCACAAAAGCCCCTTGGGCAAAAATGCTAAGTGAATAGACTGCTGATCACTCTGCAATTCTTCTTCTTCATGTCTTACTGCTCAATCTCCCCAAATATTATCCATCAAACCTCACTGTCGATCTACCTTTCAATCAAACGGTAGATACTCACTCTGATCAACCAAGATCTACCAAGATTCATTGTCAATCTAGCCTTCAATCGGCCGGTAGATACTCACTCTGATCAACCGAGTTGCACGTTGATCCTGCACCGTTGATCTAAACCCTTTTGATCTGACGGTCCACAAGATATCACTTAAGAAACGTACATGGTAATTATCCGCTATATGGACCTGATCTAGATTATAGCTTTGGTCTAAAAAGATATCGGGTCCACTCAACCTCTTAAACTCCAATAAAAATGAAACCTGATATCCATTCGATATTGAAGGCCAACAAAACCTATGGTTTGTGGCCCTTCAACAAGGACATTGTTTAACACGTCCTCTGCTTTCGTAGCTAGATAAGGTGAAAGTAGTTACAGTAGGATTGATGGTTAGGAATCACGCCGGCACTTCAACCAGGTTCTAGGACTTCCGCCCTTGGCCATGCCCACTAGTCTCCCTCCCGCTTATTTTCCATGATCTGGAAGTACATCATGTCTTTTGCCACTTTTCGATGACAATCGTCCCTCAGTTTACCATAGGGTATAGAATCCGAGTCATACCAAATATGGCTCTCCTTGCACATCACGCCGTCATTCGCCAAATGATCAGCTAAAATATTTTCTTTCCTTTGCACATGAACAAAACTGACGGTTCTCAGGGTTTGTAAGTGGGAATGAATACGCTAAAAGACTTGCGAGAGTCTCCACTGTTTTGACACTTTTGCAGGTGTCATTCCATTACACATTTTCTTCGCTGCATTAATGACCAATTCTGAGTCAGCTTCAATGATGGCATTGTGTAAATTTAACTCAATCAGGGTTTCCAGGCATTGTTCTAAGGTCATTAGCTCTGCCATGTTATTAGTGGTAGTCCCCAGATGACTATGGAAGATATCCTTTATGCTCCCCTTTTCATCTCTTATGACACCTCCAAAACCAGCCATCCCCGGGTTGCCCTTAGAGGCCCCGTCTATATTGATTTTCAAAAATCCATGAGCGGGAGGCTACCAAAAATATTTACCAATAATTTTTTTCTCCCTCCCTTAATAGTTCCAAGGGTAACTAGAGAGTGGAGATCCAACTGTCTCAAAATGCAAGCCTCCTGGGTCGAAGGGGGCTCCTCAGGAATTTTTCACATAATGGCTTTTATTGTATCTTTGATCTGTCTTAGAATTTGGGCAATGATATTCTGGGTCAAGCCTATTTTGTTCTTGAAAATCCTACCATTTCGTTCTTTCCAAACATCCCATATAATAAAGACTGGAACCAAAGTCCAAACCTTGTTAATGATTTCATTGTCAGAGAAGTCTTTCCTCCAATTCTTCAAGGTGTTGTTGATGCTGAGTCTGTCTCTGTCAGTTTTCCTGAAGACTGAGGCTGCCCAATCCCACAAGGTAGAGGTGAAGGGACAGAGGTTTAGTAACTGATCCATCGTTTCTTCCTATAAGCCACATAGATGGCATTTGGATGGGCCAACAAATCCCCTTTTTAGAAAATTATCCCAAGTGAGAATTTTCTTTTGGTGCACTAACCACATGAATAACTTGACTTTCATCCACTGCGAGTTCCTCCAAAGTTTATTCCAAACCTGATCAGGGTTGGATAATCAAAAACTAAGGCCATGCGTTTAGCTTCTTTGAGGTTAAAAGTGCCTTCAGTGTTTCGACCCCATCTCAATTGGTTAGATGAGGAAGACACTAAAATATTCCTCTTCTCCAAGTCTAGAGCAAGGGAGTCTGCCTGGGCTTTCAAAGGGCTCTCTTCACTGTATCCAAGATTCTTCCACATTCTCCATTTTTCATTGTGCCTTACCTAATCCCAGAAGTCACTTACCATGAGTAAAACTTTGTTATCGGTGTCATTTTTTAGAGCAATTAGATCTTCTCTAAACAGATTTGGTTCTTGTTGCAAGTTATCCTCCCAAAACCGTGCAAGGTTACCAGCGCGGATCTCCCAAAAGCTATGCTTCTAGGCAATGCCTCTATTCTCCCAAGCAAGGTTCCAAATGTGGGAGCCCTTGATGAGCGCTGAAATTATGATATTATCCCTCTCCTGCCAATTACTTGCATATTTGTGCTTCCAAAGTTTGGCCCAAGGAGTTTCTGATTCCTTGAGCCACCTCCACCATAGTTTTGCTCCCGAAACTCTACTTTGGATTTCAGGGTCATGAAGCCCCAAACCTCCATGGGCCTTAGGTTTGCAGAGCTTATTCCATGCTACCAGTGCCCACTTCTTTTTCTCTTCCCCTTTTCCCCAAAGAAAATCTCTTTGAATGTTGTATGACACCTTTAGGAGAAGGGAGAACTGAAAACATGAAGATGGGTATAACCTGCAGGACAACCTTTGTAAGCACAAGGCGTCTTGCCAAGTTCAAAGACTTGCAGGTTCATTTCCTGACTTTGTCTTGAAGTTTATTGATGACCGGTTCCCACACTCCCTTACTCAGAGGTTTGTCAGTAAGAGGCATTGCAAGGTACTTGGAAGGTAACTGAGCCCTTTGAAATCCAAGAATCCTGGTGAGGTTCCTCTGAATAGCAATATCAGTATTAAAAAAAAAAAACCTTTGATTTGTCAAGGCCTACCTCTATACCAGTTGCCAAAGCAAAGCCATTCAGGGTTTATTTGAAATCTTTGGCTTCCTTGACCATAGGAATTCCCTATAGCATTGTATCATCCACAAATTTTTGATGAGTGGATGCATCCCCATCCGGTGTAAGATTTAGACCCTAGATTCTTCCTTCAACATTTTCCCTTTTGATCGTTCTTCCTAGTCCTTCCATCTTGAGAACAAAGAGGAAGGGGGAGAGCGGATCCCCTTGTCTGAGACCCCCAGAAGGAATAAAGGTTCTAGATGGAGAGCCATTAAGTAGAATTGAGAAGATAGCCATGGATATAAGGGCCATAACCCATCTTATCCAGTTGGGGTCGAAGCCATAAGCTCTTAGCACTTCCTTGATGTACTCCCAACTTAGCTTATCATAAGCTTTCTCTAGGTCCAGTTACATGATCATACCATCTTGCTTATTGCTCTTAAGAGAGTGTACCACCTTGTGAGTTTGTATGATGTTGTTGAGAATGTCTTCTTTCCACAAAACCAGTTTTCTCCTCTGAAACAAGGTTAAGAAGAAGAGGCTTGAGTCTGTTAGCGATCACTTTGGAGATAATTTTGTGCACCACATTACATAAGGCTATGGGTCTGAATTTGTTTGGTGTCATAGCTTTTTCTTGCTTTGGAATCAAAGCTATGAAAGAGGCATTTAGAACTTTCAAAACAGTTTTGGATCTCCTAGAGTCTTCCACAACTTCAAGGATATCTTGTTTGACTGTTTTCCAGCAAGCTTTGAAGAAGTCCACATTGAAATCATTAGGTCCCGAGCTTTCCCATTTTGCATCTCATTGATAACTTTACTAATCTCCTCCTCTGAAATTGGCTTGTTAAGATTGTGGTTGTCTTCCTGGTTACAAGCTTAGGAATGAACTTTGTGAATTTGTTGATGAACCGTGATCTGTCAACGTGAGGCTCCTCTGCTATGCTAAGGAAGTTTTTGTGCCCTTATATTATTATTGTTATGTTAGCTTTGATTATATTGTGACCCCTTAGACTCCTATATATAGAAAGGAGGTTTAGTCATTCGTATCATCCAAGAATTGCTCATTTATGTAATGTAAAGGAGGTTTCCCCCTTAAAGAGGCTGATTTTGAAGTCGTTGATCTATCTTTTCTATCTTTTAGTGAGATGGTTCATAACATTTGGTATCAGAGCTTTGGATTCTATGGTTTCACTGCTCCAAACAGGTCATCATGGAATTTTACCTATAACCTTTTTTCTACGACGTTTCAGAGGCAAAAAAAATCCCATTTGACCCAAAATCACAATGATCCTCAGGTCTGAATTTTATATCTTGTCTCACTATATTTTCGGAGATGTGATCTAATGAAGTTATGGTTTTTTTAGGCTCCCGAATTACATCCCAAACATGTGACCTTGGGAAAATCATCATAAATTTCTCTTTGAGTATCAGATTACAATTTCGTAAGAAGTTACAAAAAGAGTATGGACCATAGTTTTATTTGCATCGTTTTAAGGTCCGAAGGTTGAAACGGTGACACATGGCACTTCGTACAAGTTCGCTCTACTAAAAGACTTTGGTTTCTCTGCATCACTTGATTCATTTGTAGGCAAATTTATTTCCAGAGTAGTAGTGGTCAGTTGCCGAAGAGACTTAGAGATCATAGGAGTGAGGGAGGGGCAGACACAGTGACGTTGGAGAAAGTATTCTAGATCTGGAAAGTGCATTTGTAGAAAGGTAGAAGAGCCACAGAGAAGCTAACACAGGGGCAGTGCAACAACTTCTATAGGCAAGTTTGGTTCGCTAAGAGGGAAATACGTCTTTAGTTCCAAAGGCCTGGAAGGAATCTCAAAGTGTCGAAGAAGCATTTTCTCAGCCAGCATAGGGTAGAATGACCCCAGTGAGAGGCTTGATGTCAAGAAAGATGCACAGAGCAATGTAGAGGTTGTTGTAGTGGGTTAGAAGGATGAATTTATTAAGGAAAGTTGTGTCAACAATTCCCTGTGGGGTGAGGAAATTCCTCACTAGATTATTTGCTAGTATTTTTCTCTGTAGGATTGCGATATTTTGGCATCCAGTTGTACTCAGAATTTCTCACTGCTACATAATATAAAACCCTCAGTCATTACTCTTATTTTCCCACATTGCGTATATTCGGGGACATTTTCCAAAAATAATTTTGTTAATTTTATGTGTGTGTGCTAGCATTTCTCGGCTTCCAACATTTTATTTTTTCGCAATATTTTATTTGTGAAGGTTGCAGTGTGATTTACTCAATATTTTTCATAGCAAACAATAAATAAATTACTAAATAAAATGAATAATTAGGAGAATAATTTCCAGTTACAACAATAATATTTTGGTTTGCGAAATTTTTACATGGTATCAAAGCGCAGTTGACCAGCCAGAGAGATCAAAGGCAAAAAGAAGGAATTTCGCTCCTTAGTGTGGGCAGCAATCCAAAATTCCCAAGGGAAGTGCATTCTTTTGCTAGGGGGTTGAGTTGCTTGAGGAAGGCTGATTTTTCTACAAGGGGTAGAAAAAATTGATCCTTCCAGATCGAGTGATTCTAGAGGTAGAGGGAGCATCTTAGATTTTTCGTTGGGCAAATATCTAGCGAGACACAGAGATTTTTGCAACAATTTGCTAGAGTAGAGCCAACATCGTTGTGGAAGAGAAAATAGCACAAACAAGGGGAAAATTTTCCTCTGGGAACTTCTAGTCTCAAGAAGTTTGATTTTTCCTTGCAGATCAACAATAGTTGGAAGAATATCTTCTCACTCCGTAAGGGAGTACGAGTAGCAGAACAACAAGTGAGTAGAAGGAAAGAGGATTTTTTTGATAGTTCATTGAGATTCCCATTGTTGGGCTTTGTAATCAAGACAAGTTGGATGACCCTTCCAACTATGTCATTTGGAAGGCAAGGATGTCCTTCCTTCTAGGTGAATATGGCCTGAAAGCCTATATTGATATTGTAGTGGAAGTTCCTCAGGATGCAGATCGACAGAAAGAATACAAGAAGGAGATGATGTGGGCGAAGCGGTTGATTCTAGATGGAGTTAGGGATCATGTTGTCTCACATATAGCTGGAAAGGATATTGCTAAGCAGATGTGGGATGCTCTCTCCACATTGTATTAGGGTACTTCTAGGTAGCTGAAGATGTACCCAGAGGAGAAGTTGAGACTCATCTAGATACATAAATGGGTAGGCATAGACCCCTTCCTTACAAGGATTCAGGAAGTCTAAGATTGGTTGTTAGTTGTTGGGCCAATGCCTTAACCCATAGAGCTAGTGTGATTGGCACTCAAGAGTGTCTTAGAGGAGTGGAAGGTCTTTTTCCGAAGCATATTGGGTAGAGATAGGCTACCAAAATGGGATAGAATGTGGGATAATTTGCAGTAGGAGGAGTTGAAACAATCTTTGTTAAAGAGCTCCATCAGTGGCAGCAACAACGGATCAAAGACATTGAAGGAAGAGGAGAATGTGGCCCTCACATCAAAGGGTCCCAGTCAGGGACATTAGGAATAAAGAAATAAAAAGAAGGACCTATTAGAGGTCAAGTGCTTCAGATGTGGTGAGCTTAGTCACTATAGTACCCAGTGTCCTCTCAGGAAGAAGGACAAGGAGGAGAAGTATACAGCTTCAACAGAGATCAACGGGTTCTCCTCCAAGTAGGAGGAAGACTTCGCAATGTTCGTTGATATACCTCTAGGAGTGAGGTGGGGTGATTTTTTGTTGCGGCTCTAGAGCGCTACAGTTGGGTAGGATCCTTGAGGATTCCACCTCATGGATCATTCCTTGGCTAAAAGGTGCCCACAATATTCATAGCAAGATGGACCAGTGACGGTTGATGCAGTTAGTACCATAGTGAAAGTTGTAGACTAGTAGCAGTCAGATGTTGGGAAGTGCAGTGCAAAGTTGGAAGCATTGTAATTAGCATAGTGCAAAGTCAGTAGCAACGTAGATTCTTCAGAGACAGTGCAGATGGTAGTAGATTCTTCAGAGATAGTGAAAATTCTAGTAGAATTCAAAGACTTGGGAGACAAATGCACAATAGTGATCACATTTGATTCAATATTTTGGATGCTTTTCAGTCACATATGTCACAGTTGCAGAAACACCTAATGAGAGGGAGTTCCAGTGTAGATGTAGTGTTGGCAACAATACAATAGGGTCAACAAAAACACATATGCAACATATATCATAATTGTTCAATGGTTGGTGAGAAACAACAACCGGACATCAGTAGTGTGAATAGAGATTATGCAAAGACAGTGTGTTGTGGCAAGGAGTGCAACACTACAACACATTCCTCGCTAAGAGGGAGTGTTAGTTTTTGTAGCATAGGATGTGTTCTAGCCAAGAAATTTGGTGGAGAGGCTAGAATACATGAGATCTCCAAAACCCATAAATCATTTCTAGAAATTCCTTCTAGAAATGACTTAATTATATTATTAACCAATTTTTAAATATTTCCTAAGTCTAAACTTAGCGAATATGGTTAATTAATCAATATTAATTAAGTCAAGGAGAGAATCATTTAGAAACTCACACAGATCGATCTAGAGATGATCATATTCATCGATTATGTTTTAGTCTTACTCATTGGTTTTGCAAGAGATGATTACAAGAGGAGATCGATGTGTTGATGGAGAAGACACTTAAGTAGTTTGACTTCTTGGCAGAACGATTTCTAGAGTATCAGCTGCCAGTTGCCGGAGAGAGTTAGACATCGAAGGAGTGAGTGAGGGAGTAGAGATAGTGAGGCTGAAGGAAGTATTCCAAATCCAGTGAGTGCATTTACACAGAGGCAAAAGAGCCATAAAGAAGATGACGCAGGGACAACGCAACAAATTCTAGAGGTAAGTTTGATTTGTTAAGGGGGGAATATGTCTTCAATTCTAGAGGTCAGGAAGGAGTCCCAGAGTTTCGAAGAAGCATTTTCCCAGACATCAAAGGGCATAATGACTTCATCAGAGACTAGTTAGAGGCTTGAATTCGAGAAGGCTACACAGAGAAGCGCAAGGGTTGACGCAGAAGGTCAGAGGGATGAATTTATGAAGGCAAGTTGTGTCAAGGATTTCCTGTGGGGTGAGGAAATTCCTCACTAGTATTTTTCATTATTTTTATCTGTAGGATTGCTATATTTTGGCATCCAATTGTACTCAGAATTTCTCAATGCTGCATAATAATAAAACCCTCAGTTTTTGCACTGGTTTTCCTGCATTGGGTTTTTCTGGGAACATTTCTAAAAAATGTAATTGTGTTAAGTTTATGTGTGCATTCTAGAATTTTTCACCTTCCAACATTTTATTTATTTGCGGTATTTTATTTGTGAAGGTTGCAATGTGATATTCAGTATTTGTCGTAGTAAACAACAAATAAATTGTTAAATAAAATTCGCAATTATGAGAATAATTTCTAGTTGTTGCAATAGGATTCCGATTTCCAGAATATTCACAGCTCTGACCTTGGATATGCACCTATATCCCTGGATTGGTTAACAAGTAATTCTGATGGTACCTAGACTGGTTGAAAGCTTGAGTCCATTTTAGTCCCACCTGAATAGATTACCCAGGTCAGATATCTAGTCCACAACACTAAGTGTGCTAGAACTCTTCGTAGTTCATTTCAGAGAACTTCCATGTACCTTTATATATAGGTAATTATGAATACCTCCATAGCTAAGAGGGAGTGTTGAAGAATGTAACTAGTGTCGTTCTTCATAATTATACTTGATTCACGGTGTAATATATTTAACAAAAGAAAGAAAAATAAATTTTATTATTAAATAAATTGACTTATTAAAGCATGGGTTTCCTTATTTGGGTTAATTACTTTTAGGCCAAAGCCTCCATTGCATGCTTCTAGGGTTTATGTCAAGTGTCCTTTTCCACGTCATAATGTAAAGAACCCTTCTTGGGATTTATTTGTCAAAGAAGAAATTTATTTTATTATATTTTAGGTATTTTAGGCCTCTTCCACCAAGTCGACCTCAAAATGGAAAAGTCGACCTAAACTAAGGAGTAGAATCACTATATAAAGGTAGAAACTCGAGCTCATTTGTCACTCACACAAAACAAGTTCTATTTGTAGTTTTTGGACTAAGAAAAAGTGTGAAATTCAAGGAAGAAGAAGAAGAGGGATAGCGAAGAAGGAGGTATTTCTCAAGCATAAAAAAGTAAAAATTCTCTCGCTTTTCCCCACATGTGTGAAGTTGTGTAGTTTTTGGAAGGGACCAAAATTTTACAGTAATTGGGAGGCTGAAATTATTCTTCTGGGGTTGAAATTCTGCAACTGGGAAGTCGAATCTCTAGATTATTGCTAGGCTGAAGCTGTTGGACATGAAGAAACTACTATATCATCTTGGAAGGTTTACTTGCTGGAGGAGGAAGGTTTGTTGGTCTAGGGTCTTGGTCCATCTTAATTTGAATTACTGAAGGTAGTGTTCTTGACTGGATTTCCCCCTATATAGGGGTTTTAGCCCTGGTTGAGTGCCTATATTTGGTGTCCCTAATCTTTGTGTTTTGGTTTTGGTAATTACTTGATGAACTAAGATAAAAAGGAACATAAGAAAAATAATAAGAATTTAAATACATCACAAGTAATTATCAATTAGAGAAAACCTTTTTTCCTTTCTGACTTTCTAACATGGAATTAGATCTAAGGTGAAGAAGGAAGAAAAAGGCAGGATAAAGTTCAATTAATGAAAAAGAGATCAAGGAAAATTTAAGGTGATCATATATAGTGAAAACCCTACTACCTACAGGAACTATGTCAAACTCAATGAAGGGAGAAAAAAAATTAAAAGAGTCCTCCAATTACAGGGCTTGGAAAAAGAGAATAGACCTCATTCTCTAAAAGAACAAATATTTGTATCTAGTTCAACGAAAAATCAAGAAGCCTAAAAATGAATCAAGTGATGTAGAGAAAGAAAATTTCAGAGAAACCAAAATCTTGGCTATGAACCTAATAGTAGATGGAATTAAGGATAACCTTATTCCATACATATCCAACATAAATTCCACTCAAGAAATGTATAAGGCTCTCAAGAACATTGGACTAAGAACTATTAAGATGACAAATGATGATACCATCTCGTCATATTTTATAAGGATATCTAGAATAAAATATGAACTCCAAGCAATATTTTAAGCTTTTCTAGAAAAAAGAGCTTGTAATTGCTTCCCTTTTAGGACTACAAAAACCTTGGAGTTCCTTTGCATCAGGATTTAATAGTTGGAAGGGTACTCCAACATTTGAACAAATGTGGAATGCATGTAGTCACCAAGAAGCCATAATATCGTCACTAAACAACAAGGAGGATGAATAAGAAAAAAACCTCAAATGCCTATTCTACTCATCACGAGAAGAAGAGAACCTTCAAAAAGTTCAAAGGACCAAAGAAGAAAATGGACCTTTCCAAGGTTGAATGTTACAATTGTCACAAGATGGGTCATTAAAACTTCATTGTCCTGAGAATAAAAGGAATAATAGGAGAGATAGGGATCAAGAAATTTCACCGATGAAGCTCCATCTAAGAAGAACAAGACTGAAGAAGAATCGAGAGTCAAGGAATCATACTACTAAGTCATCTCTTTCACACATATCCTTCTTAGTCTTTTTCTTTTTGAATTGTTGTCCTTTATGCCTTGGTTGCTAGATTTTATATATCTAACATGTCTTGTTAGAACATTTTTTATTATTTTTATTAGTTTTAGGTGTCCCTTGAGATTGGATTAAGAGGGAGTGTTACGCAGTAATTTGTCACCGTTGGTCACCGTCCTTGTTACCCCCCGCTGTCACACATTGGAGGACACATTTACGGACCTGTGACCAGTGACACAACTTGAAAAACACTTGCATTGAGGTCTCCTAAGTATGAACTTCAATATCCCTGAAGACAACCTTTGAAGATTAACCTTGGGAAATGCCCTTTTTCCATTAGCGCGGGTCCACAGTGTCTAACCCGCGCCAATGGCTCAGTTCCTACAAAGAGGGTGCGCCCATAGACGCGCTGTCACAGAACAAAGCCCGCGCCACACAAAATTAGTCATGATTTTTTGGCCAACGCGCACTGAAATGTTTTTTCCTCCATTACTCATGCAGTTCCCTGAGGAAAAATCCCATGGATACGATCGAGTGTTGTCTTTTTCAT